>JAECUM010063229.1:0-10697 GCA_016617855.1 Megalonaias nervosa
TATATATATATATATATATGTATATATATATATATATATATATAATTATTATGGAAACTGCACTTTCTAAAGCAAACAGCCGATCGTATGAGTCTGAACTAGTCTAAAGTACGTTAAATTTAGCAGATGTTAAATATATTAAGATAAGGAAAATTAATTTTGCCAGAGAAGACAATGTCAGTTTCTAAAAGTGTAAAAAATGAATTATAAAGTACATATGTTTGATGTTTGTATTCTTTTCCAATTTACCTTTAAAGTATCGGAAATGAAAATGACCAATTGGAGATAATCGTTTGAGAGGTGCACATGTAAACTAAGACCAAGCTATATATTTTATAACCCAAATTACAGCCATCAATCATACACAAAAATAAGGGAATTCAAAGTTATTTTTAACAAATATCTAAGATTTCCAATGTCGTTTTTAAATAACCAGGATAACCAACGAGGAAAACCTGGAAAATTTGTCTTTTTTATAAAAAAAAAATCAGACCCCTGTGGAAAGTACGAACCTGTATAGCTAAACCATAGGACAATACAGCGGTGACCGGCTTAGCTGTCCATCACAACTGTCCGTTGTGATGAAATGTGCCATACAAAGTTCCTTATTTTCCTTTTGTACCTACCATCAGCAGGAAACGGTGGTTGTCTGTTTCACTTTTCCTTACCAAAGACAGGATGCAGATTATTCCATTTTCCACTGAACGGAAACAAAACATTCTTCCGGTTTTGAATTCAAATCTTGTTTAACAGTTACATTCCCCGCGAAATGTTTGTATAAATTAGTGTTATTTTAGTAGTTTATGTATAAATTTGTGGATGGGAAGTCATATGTCTATATTCTGAAACAAAATTTAGCGACACCCATAAATCGTCAAAATATAAATTATTCTTCATACGTTATAACTCCAGGAAACAGTGGTATGATCCGAATTATAGAAAATTTCTTGCTTCTAAATTATTAACTGCCGCAGCCATGTACTTTTAACCTCTGATTGTAGAAATGCTTATGTCTCTTCTGTACATATATAAAGGAAGTGTATCGTGAAAACTATGTTTTAGGCGAGAGGCTAAATTACTAGGATCTTGTCTATCTACTGTTAGCTGATAATATCACAGAGTGTCCCGTCAAAGTCGGTGTACCTTAAATCTACATTGCAAATGTGGTCTGGGTTGAACTCACTAGCTTAGGGGCGCAAGGGTTTCAATAATATGCTTGACATATTTTGGCAGGCTGGAAAAATGATACATACAAAAATGGCATACAGGGTGTGGAGTTTTTGTCCGTAATCATTCAAGCTTCCCATCTCAGGTTTCGGTGTACTACACCTCGAATAAATATTTACAGATAGTGTGCCAAAATTTCGTCGATATAGATAGATAATACCGTGGAAACTTAGCCCCCATTATACCAAATTTTAGCCCGCAGTAGAATGATGAAACGATTGACATTATCACTAATGTTCTGCCAAGAAGGATGACATTGATTCTGTTTTCTCTCTTCCATTTAATGTTAAATTTGACAGCTAATACATACACAAAAGAACGTTGTTTTTGCAATTGCTCCCACCCTCCTCCCCTTTCGTAAAAATATAAAAATGTGCGAAATTGTACAAAAAAGATGGATAAATGTGCTGGTACTATTATCTGCACGAAAAAGATATTTGTTTTAATTATATATGAATTGTTACTTTTGATTATGTAATTAATGTATTCTCCAGTTCAGTAATTTTCTCCATTTATTATTATATAGATTATGTTTCTGCTAATCGAGGATTATGTATTCATATACCATATCTTTTTGAAAGTAGTATGTACAATTTTCGGCTGGGATCACGGATCTATTATTCTTATTAATGTAAGAATAAACTGCAATATTGTCCCAAATTTGAGGAATTATTTAATCACTCTTTGTCATGTAAATTACCAGTTCATGTTTATATTTTTATCCTTTCATAACCTCTTCATTTGTGTTTTATGCTAGATGTAGGATTTTAATTGAAGGACCAAACATTCCTTAAAACGTGGATCTGGTTCACATGAGAAATCCCGTGGAATCCAAGTTATGAAATATTATCTTCGATACTTTAAAAAAAAAAAATACTTCTATCAAAAGAGATTAAAAATTGTATTTTTGTCTTTTTCTTAGCTCGTTCAAGTATGTTGCTCAAATGATATTAATAAATAATAAGGATGTTTTCGAGAAGAAAATCACATTTTTATTTGTTATCGAAATTTTTTATTCCACTTCTGGGTATGCTAGCAATGTCTCTTTTCGAAAGCATACAATCTGTCCTCTGGTGCCTATTATCCTTTTCCATGAAAAGAAAATGTAACTCACCTACGACATCTCCATTGCTGAGTATTCTGAATAAATGATGTTGCATTTCGGCTTTAGCCCTTGCATTGTATTCCCAATCAACAAATATAAGCTAGATTCCGCGATTCTCCATTTCTAACCTTATAATATTAGCAGTGTCCAAATGACTTAATTTCCATGGCGAATGGACTGGACAAATGATTTAGCCGCGACTCATGGCACTGACAAGATGACACAATGAAATCACTGAGTTTTATTGTAGCAACAAAGAAACCGGTTATTTGGATCAAATAGAAAATAATATTCACTCCTTCTCACTCTGGTGTCTTATTTCGAAGATAAAGTTTTCAAATATAAATAGACTGTTCTTTTCCACTGACGAAACCACATGACCTTCTAACGGCCCATATTTTAAGCAATGCTGCATCCTTTATTCGAGGCCCGATGATATGACAATAATCGATATCTAGTGTTTCGTTCGGGGTATTGAAATTGACCACGACGGCCAAATAACATAATTACCATGTACGGAATTGAATGGACAAAACATTAGCAAAGAACTATGTCCCTGGCAAGATGTCAACGTGCAATCATAGACTTTTATTGCAACTACAAATGAACCACATAGCTTAAATACCGAAATTCCAGTAAGTTTGGTCATATGGAAGTATTAAAAAAATCATGTAATTTCACCATCATATGTCATACATTTGGCTTGTTCATAAACATAAGGTTTGTCAGCATTTGTATAATCGGAATAACAATAAAGGATCATACATTTTGTTTAATGTGACTCCGAAACAACCGTATCCAGTCGATAGATTACCATGATGTTAATTTAATATTTTTGGACCATACAGCTGGTTTTAAAATTTGGACTTTGATCGTACTTTCAGAGCTGGAAAAATGATAAAAATAGGTTGTGCCGTTTCTTTCCACTTTTACGAGAACTCGCGGTGACTCAGTAGTAGATGTACATACATACATACATACATACATACATACATACATACATACGTACGTACATACGTACATACATACATACATACATACATACATACATACGTACGTACACACATACATACATACATACATACGTACGTACGTACGTAAATACATACATACATACATACATACATACATACATACATACATACATACATACATACATACATACGTGCATGCATATATACGTATACGATGTTACTATCAGATTTATTAATGACATTGAAGGTTACAAGGATATATGACATGTTTGCATGTAGACTCAAAATATTTATGTATATTATTATTTAACCAGTTTGTTATGTCTGTCCCCCTCTCTTTTCTCATCCTTTCGTTCCACTTTTCTTTATTCATCTCTCATACCTCTCTTGTTATACACGAGTTACAGTTCTATTTTGTTCTGTACATGTCAGCTTCTCGGCGTCACTAAAAACTATCTTGTCTAATCATACAGAACACAGAATGAAATTTTCACCACTGCTCTATTGGGTTTTATTGGAAACCAACAATTTACGACAAAGTGTATATTGATATAATATATTGAACAAAGTATATTTCACAGTCAATAAAAGGCATCGCTGTCAATGGTGGGCTTAAAATACGTTCGCCTTGTAAGTAAAAATATACTTTCAATCTCTTTAATTCTATTGGGAAATAAGACGTACGTCCAGTGTTAAACAGAGATTTCTGGTGTGGGTGGGTCGGATTATTTAGGGGTAGAGGACGCCAAGACCTGAAATTTTCAGCGATTTACTGGAAGGACCCTTGGCAGCCAGTGCAATCCTGATTCTACTTGAATTTCATTAACTCATCATCAAAACACATCATCAGGGAAAAATAAAATGCAAGAGAACATCACTGAAGAAATTATATTTTCTCCAAAATAGACTACAAGACACGTCCAAAGAATGCAGGAACAGAAAGAAAAACAGTTCGAAAGTCGAATTCAAGGAAATGTTGTCATGTGTAATCGAGACAAAATACAGAGGACATAAAAACCTTGCGAAAATAATGAACTGTTTCGCTTGAGAAAAGAGGCCTTCTTTACAAATTTAAATGTAAACATGAAAACACACAGAATAACAATTAAAACATATTTTCATTAAGTTGAAGTAACAACAGCGTTTACGTTTATATCTTGAAAATATCATATTCACTAATATTCGTTTGGAAAGCAGTTCTTAACATTATTTTCCACAAACACACTTCAGTTTCCAGTGCTAGCTTATATAATTGAGGGTTTAATGGTTGCCATCCATACAAATGATTCTGCACAAACTAAGCTTCAGACCAGTATCCAAAAAGGCGATAAAAGTTGGTATGTTCTATCGGGGCTGTAAGCTCTTAACTTTAAAAAAGAAATGGGCTACCGACAGCTGTCTACGACAAGACTGGCAATAGACATTTCGTTCACGTAGACTAAAAGAGTTAAGAGCTTTTAGAAAAATGACTACAATGGCATTATATTTTATTATGTCATATAATCGTGAATATAATAAACTTAAAGTGTCTACTTCAAGTGGTTTCTGTTTAAGAAGGGAAAGTCCAGAAAGCTACACAATTGTGCAATAGAAAATGTAATAACGCTACTATCGCCCAAACACTTACTTAGTTCCTTCAGATTTAAATATATTAAATTTGAAAACTTGTAGCCATGACCTGAAAATCTAATCTAGGCGTCTAAATATGTCCATGGATACAATTATTCAGGCAAGATTACAGTTGTCTAGGTTTTTACGCAATCTTGCACAAAATCTTCTCGAGACTAACGCACAGACGGATACTGGGAACATAAGAATTTGCCTTTGTAAATCTTGACAAACTATTTACGAACTGAAACAAAACTTTTTGAAAGGTTGCTAAGACATCAGATGACCTGCAAGTTATATGAGTGGTTAGAACACGAACTCCTAAACTAATAATACTTTCATCAGAGCGGATTTGCAATTGACTTCTGGTGGGTCGTTGACTTCCAGAGTATCAAGACAATTCATTTCTGTTAGGGAGTACTTACGGCCTCGAAACAAGTTGTTTCCTGTTGGTGAAAACAATAAGAATATCTTCTGGCTTTTGTACCCATTTTTACCTTTAGTGTCCTATTGACAGAAAAGTGTTCAAAGGTATAGTTAAAGATGTCAAAATTAATTTTTACTTCTGCCTGTTCTATGGTAATGGGAATGGGAACATAGCAGTCATTGCTTGCTGGCTCACCAATACTTGCTTAGGTTGCTAACTCGGAAATATTTATTTAGGTTGCTAACTCATCAAATACTTGCTTAGGCTGTTAACTTGGAAATATTTATTTAGGTTGCTGACTCGCCAAATACGTGCTTTGTTTGTTTTGCAAAAGTTAATGTTATCTGCTTTTAAGAGTGTTCCTTGTGACCTTGGCGCGAGTATAAATTATAATTTCGTTAAGGATTATGTAAAGGTCATGGTCATCAAGGTTAGTCACGGCAATGCACCTCACAACAACCTGACTTCCATATTAGCGTTTAAATTAGTTCTTTAAATTTGGTTAAAATTCCTTGCGTGGGGAGCCAAGGTTCCTTTACACGTTAGAATGCTTGAACAGTATAATTTTACTACTTGTGGCCAGTCCTGAAAGAACAATCCTTTTTTTAACCTTCATTGTAAAAGCTCTAACATACTCTAATAATTTTTATGCAAACGAGAATATTCATGGATATTAGATGAGTATTCCTAATTTCTTCGCAAGCACCGCAAAATTACATCATTTAAAACTAGACATCGAAATTACGGCATAAAAACCTGATCAATAAAGGTTAAGTTAAAAGTTTATTGAAGAACTTCAGTAAATATTGGTTTCGAAATCAGGTTTCTGAAGTGTCCGTCAACCCAAGGATAGTGGGAGTTGGGGGGTTGGGGGATCGTCGCAGGCAATGTGAAACAATACGTTACACTCCTTGGCACTCGTGGCTATATGTTTTGAGATTTAATCGTTTTCTATATACATAAATTTACGTAACCAATCAATGTGAGTGCGGGTAAAATTTCTCGCAATTGTGACCCAACATGGCCAACATGGCCGTTTACGCAACTTCAATGCGCCTATCAAAATTTTTCATTCAAAAGCAATCGATAAAACGAGGACGTTCATGCATGTGTTGGTGATTGTTACATTGTTTTGTTGATAACTTATTCTTTGTTTATACTAAATCATAAAAAGAGCAAAAAATTCGAACAGTCAATCACTAGAGATAAGCGACCGTAGTAGATTGTGTCCCTTGGGTTGAGAGCCTATCTCCGATCCTCGATTTCACTTTTTGTGTCTGTTATGAGTATTAATAATTCATATAGATGCGAGGAAGCCTAGTCATTCACATATACACAGTAAGTAAAAAACAACACGAAAGAAACAGTTTTAAAACTGAAAACTGATGTTTTAATCAATGTCAGAAAGATACTTTTAGATGAAACAAAATGTGTTGTTCGTAATGAAAGGTTGAGATATGGTAACAACGGACAAATGTGTATTGTAAAATATTCACCAATTCTTAATATATAATAAGCAACATATATGGAAAGAGTCATTAAGAAACGAAAATAACAAGCGCATCGGTGTCACTTTTTTTAAAACAAATGTAGATAAAACGGCAATATCATTAAAAATAAACACAGCATATTGACAGGTAAAACTAATGAATATTATTATTAAGAAGAAAATAAATTCAATATTAGTTATAAAAAGTTCACTTAAACAATTTTAAATAAATTCGTAAGTTTTATTTCTTTTTGCAGAAAGTGGTATCTGTAGCTGGATCAAATACCTTGCGGCCACAATGTACGCTTAAGTGTTTTTCTTTTATTTTGTGAAATATAATTCTAAAAATCGGTTCTGAGCCGTATAACTATCTAAGGGTGCAAGGCATTTCCATTTATCCCGCTTGTTTTTTTATGTGTGATTATGAGAGTTAGGTTCGGATCCTGTGTCAAAGCTGTCACTTAAATGCTTGTTGAGAAATTTAAAGCTCTTTATCTACTTTACTTTCACTGCCACCATTTTGCCTTTAACACAATATTTGATAGTTCTAAAAATAGTGCAAATAGTTCAGGGTAGTTAATGGTATTCATTCAATGGAATATCTCTCTTTTGTATCGCTATACAAAATACAGGCATAAAATAAGTTCGATAGATAGATATGTAAATCGATGGATAGATATACCAGTTTAGATAGAACTTACATAGGTATATACATTCGTATATAAGATGTCATCTCACATTTGTATACGTTGAATAATGACATATCAAAAGTATATCGGCTGGCGAATAGAATTCATCTGTAAGTCAGAGCCTCCCAGTATGGACTGCTCAGAAAATAAAGAATTTATCTACACCAAAATGATAATTTTATGATACAGAGATCATACCTTTGATTTTGGGACTATTTACATTCCTTTGCTTTTTGGAGTATTTACATACCTTTGATTTTGGGGCTATTTACATAACTTTGACTTCGGGACTATGTACATACCTTTGATTTTGGGACTATCCACATACATTTGCACAGAGAAAATATGGGATTGTAGGTTGTCAGCAATAAAATGATGATGCGAAATGGTTTGGATTTGGATTTTAACGTAGCTTTAACAATTTTTCAGTCATATCGCTACGATGTCTGCAGTGTTGCAGTTTATAGTGATGTCTACCACTGGGGCATCATGCCGCAGATATATAGCATGATGCCCCACCCAGTCACATTATTCTGACACCAGGCCGACCAGTCCTAACACTAACCTCTTAATGCTGAGCGCCAAGCGAGGCAGCTGTTAGTACCATTTTTATAAGTCTTTGGTATGACTCAGCCGGGGATCGAACCCACGACCTCCCGCATCCAAGGCAGATGCTCTAACCACTAGGCCATTGGAGCGGCCGATGATGCGGAAGGCTCGCACGATTCTTCGATATAATTTGTCTAAACGTTAATTACTTTTAGGTCAGAAAAAGAAACACGCACACACACAAAGGTGAAATGACGTGTGCTGAGCATGTTTATATATCTGTTTTCAACGATGCATGCCATTAGCTTGTGTTTTGAAAGCTATTTTCAATCATGTGCAAAATGCAATGTTATATCTTTCAGTCATAATGCTACACATGCCTGCTGTTTGTACTCGTGTCACGTGATGAGAGATTCACAGCCCGCGCTATAACCGGCAAAGGCCGATAAAATATCCAAATACCGTCCAATACAAGATACGTATTTGTGGCTTTCAAGTCTCACGCCAGCAGTCGTTAGCTCGATTCCCGACATATGCGTATAACTAAGAACAGTTTTTGTGAGAAAAAAAACATACAAGATCTACAGCATCAAAACAGCATGAAGAAACTTGAGATTTTCATTGACCTACATGCCGCAAATAAATGTGTGGGTAAATAATTTTACGGAACAAAGTCTGTTGCCTTCCTTGAACAATCAGACACCTTGCATAACTGTTTTACTTGAATGTTTTCAAAGATGTTTATACGAACAGGACATTTCTTGAAGTAGCTCTAAAGGTAATGCATTAGTTACCAATATAAGACCAATTATCATTGAGAAAGCTCTTACCATTCACAAGCATGGACTGTCTTACCATGTCACGTTAGTAGTAAATAGAAAGATATCAGAGCTGATAGAGAAAGGTGATTACAGTTCTCGTGAATATTTTATCAAGAGACGTTTTCTTTGTAGTAGAAAAAAAACCTAACATTAAATTCTTTCAGCCATATAAATTAAACTAAACTATCAAGTACTCACCATGGTCTGACATTGGCAAAATAAGAAGACTTCTCCCAGAATACCCTCTGAAAAATAGGCAGCTATTTAGGTAAGTAAACCAAATTAGATCTCTGAAATTTCGAGCATAAATCCAAATGGTATAAACCACGCGCCTTACTGGTCGCTGCTATCTCGCCTCGGTCCACGTGAGGTCGAGTCTCAGGCTTTGCTAATGTGGGTATGTAAGAATGCTGCCAGTAGCTTCCCGTGGGTAGGTGACTCTTACCGGGTTCTACCTCCATCAGTTATACTGGCAGACATGTATAGCCTGTCTTGTGCTGAGAAATGGCGTAAAACCCCAAAACAACTACAACTGAGTCAAACATCAAATTTGTCGTGTTCTTTCCCTTATCGCTCAGAACAAGTGTAGCTCTTAAAAGTTGCATCCTGTAGATAATTGATACATGGTGATTTTGTAACAGCAAATATATGCACTGCAATTACTCTTGAGAATGTGACAAGATGAAGCCATTTATAATGATAATATTTAAAGCAGCATGAAAAGCGGACAGAGTATAAGGACATTGTCGAGGCCGAAGCTAACGTCAGTTAAATCCGGAAAGGGCTATACAATCTAAGGTCGATGGCGTTACATAATTTCTTGATCGCCCAAACATCTCGAATTTGCTGATTCGTGTGTTCATATTAGGAAATAAAAGGTTGGAGATAAGTATTAAAGCATTTCTAGCTAAGAAAGTTCCAGCGACTGCAAACAAAGTAGTTTAACTGTGATTTCACTAGTAACCTATAACAAAAGTAATCTAATCGAACAAAAAGTAAACAAGATGACGCCACTATATGACTTTTGTTAGAGACTTTTCCTGGATATGTCCACTAGTTAATATAGACTGTTTTAAATATGCATATTGTCAATATAGACTGTTTTAAATATGCATATTGTCAATATAGACTGTTTTAAATATGCATATTGTCAATATAGACTGTTTTAAATATACCCCGATAGACAGAAGTCAACGAAGAACAAAAGGTTCATTGAAGAAGAAGAAATAATCCCATTCTTTTGATTGCAACTTGAATCTATATTACCGACTAAACATATTATGATATTGTCTACACCAAATGTAAACAATTCAAAAGCCACCCACCCACCCTAAAAAACGACACTGAGCTTCATGATTAATGCTTTGTTTTGTATCAGAGATAAATTGTCACTGAATATAAGCCTTTAAATCATAGCTGATCTACAGTACCTTGAAATTTCATTTCTTTTCGAGCTATATCTTTTTATGAAAACTATAACGACGTTTTTTCCTACGCGATAAGTTTGTGAAGTTTTCTCTGGACTCCGACAACATTTTTAATGGCAGAAGATGTCAAAGGATTGCCTTAATTTACGAAGGAAAAGATTCCATCCATGTCAAGGCTGGTATCAATCTTTGCTTTTCGGTAACATCAATTTTCATGTATAGTACCTCTTTTCTTAGAAATCCAAAATATCTTCTGGTGGGTTTTTTTGGGAGAATCCAGTACTAGTATTGGTGAGCACCGAATCGTTAGAGAAGGATCGTATGTGTCACTACATTAAAACGTAGGAAATCAAGTAATAAGTAATACCAAACACGGTATAT
>JAECUM010063230.1:0-17174 GCA_016617855.1 Megalonaias nervosa
TTTTTTTTTTTTTTGTTCTTTTTTTTGCATCGCCTTGAGGTCTCCTCTGACTCGTTCGATTAACTCGTGCAGAGCGACATTTGATCTGGGAAAAGGTACGTGGACACCCTGTAACGATCGAGCGATGCTCCTGAGTCGACGAGCAATATCATGCCGCAGGATAAAATCTTTCCCTGGATCTGCCATATGTGAATACTGGGTAAGATTCTAGTCTTTCCTTGCGATGATAGAGATGCTATATTATAGTCCCGTATTTCATTTCTTTAATTGCTTGTTCCTTTGGCATTTCTATAATTGCTTGTTATAGGGTAAAAATTTAATCTATTATATAGCACAATGCCTCAGCGTGGGACGCATAAGTGTGCGTGGTTACCTCAGAGCAGCACGGAAATGTACAACCAGTCATGCATGAGAGAGTATTGCGCGCAACATCTTGCTCTTATCAAGCGTGGAAGTCCAGGAATGAAACCCAGCTTGGGGTACCAGGAAGGTGTTCGAGGTCAGCTCCAAGTGTGTCAGTGCTGTGGTGGACGAAACATCACGGCGATTAAATATTACTACAAAAAAGCGAGAACTATACAGAGACCCCAAAACCATTAAGCGTTGTTCAGGGAGTTTCTGACCAAGATTAAGCATGACTCGGGAAACAGTGTTGTGGAAAGTGCATCTCGTGTTTAGTCGTTCGAAGCTAACACGGAGAGAGAGGTGCGTAGCGTATGTACTAAAATTAGGCATGTGGTGAAGTTTAGTACTATTGGTTACTCCATCGTTCATGTGTTTTTCCATGGAGTGAGGGCTGCGATGTACCGTCATTGTTTTGTGTTTGAAGCTCATCCGGGAGTGGTTCCCATTGGATATGCCGTCATTCATCTTTACGGATATAAATCATATAATCGGCTGTGCAACTTAGAGATAAGTCCTGACGGGTAGCAAAAAAAGTATTTCAAAAACCATGTTTTACAATTTTTTTTTCTACGTCTCAGTAGATCTGTACATCACCTTGAGGAGTTCTTCTAGATTCATGCAAGACGTGAAATGCTTGAAAAGGAGGTCCTTATCATAGATGATGCTGAGCGTGCCATTGTCATAGATCTCCTTCTGCTGAGCCGCCTTGAGCAATACGAGATCGTTTCCTATTCCCACGACTTTGGTGAGTGAGGGAGACACGTTAATGTCTGTTGAGATGGAACACATTCACGATAGCATCGTCGAGATTTTTTCGATTTTCCACGAGGACATAGGTGAGATATCGCGTCTGATCCACCACGCCATCAGTCATCTCTGCGTCCTCCATCTATATTAAGATAATTTTAAGATCTTTTTAAGCGTTTTTTTTTTCACTCATACATCGCATACAGTGCTGCCTGATCAGATGTTCATCTTAGAAGATCTGCACAACGCTGACTCGGGATAACTCCGCACGTTGATCTCGCGTGAGCAATGCCTGTCTACGCGCTGCCCCTTGTGTTTTGGCCAGCGTCAGTTCGAGCGTCACATTAACATTATTTCGTAATACCATCGCGATGGCTTCATGGAGTGCTTCGGGGTGATGTAAGATCATGTCAGCCACAAAGACCTTGTCATCGTCAGAATTCTTTTATTGAATTAGGTTTCATATTTGGTCATAAAACTTTTCGAATCGGCTTAGTTGCGTCAGCCCGCACTGTTTCCTACCATGTCCACGACGAGGTCGTCGACGGTCCTCATCTCGTGAATGAGTCAGGACATGTCGAAAGGAGCTCCGCGCAAGTACGATCAGATTATTTTGAGCATTTTCTGATAGGATAGCATAGCTTGCTCGGTGATAATTTTTTGGCCTCCAATTGTCTCTCGAGGCGTTTCATCAGGGTCTGTAAGCCAGTCCAGCTCCGGACAAAATCAACATCGCATTAGCCATCGCCCCCGTAGAAATCACTCCTGTGGCCGTCACGACAAGAGGAATGATCGAAATGACTCTCAGGATGCACTTGTAACGTCGGTACTCATGTTTATACATGCAGACTTGTCGGTGGTAACGTCGGTAATACGAGTCTAGTTCGCGACTCTACTCCGATGCTAAGTTTTCGTCGATGTGGTTAAAGTTGAGGATGGGTTTCATTCTACGTCGACTAAACTCTACAGAGCAGTTCAAGTTGTGGCAAGTTTTCCTTTACGAATTTGATGTGCACGTTCAATTTATCATCGTCGATCTTAGACACCTTTTCTCCCACGAGCCACAGTGGATATATTTAAGCCTTTTGTGATTTTTGTCAGCTGATTTAACTTCAAGAGATCAGACAGCTTATCAGGAGCAGCTTCCATTTCCACATGGTCCAGATATTGCTGTGATTCTATGGCATGTAACATCTCGTCCGTGAAAGCTATACCTGTAGAGATAATAATATGCCAGGGCGATTTTTTCTACGTTGAGATTGACTTTTTCAAAGTCTTTTATCGCTGCAAACATAAAATCTCTGTCTCTGTGAACCCACGAACTTATCCAAAAGTTCCTGAGATGCGTTCGGAACATGAACAAAGTTTCCTCGTGGAAGAACACTTCCTTCCTTAAAAATACTACTCACCTTTTACTCATTTTCACCTTGGTGAAAATTTTCTAAATACGCATAGGATACCGCAGCCACATCAGGATCGATCTTCCCATGCACGCTAAACATCATCACGTTAAAAAGCGCTTCCATAGCCTTATTGTTATCAAACACTGGAGCCTCATCGCTGCTGACTTCATCGCCTCCACCAGAGCATTTGTCGAGCACCATCACAGCCATAATCGTATCCACGTCTTCATATTCCAGACATGCCTGCTGAAAAAACTTACGTTTGTTGATACACTCACGCAGGGTTCGATTGGCGCGAAAGCGTTTTCGGGAGATTACTTTGTCCATGCAGTCGTGATCTTTTTGTGGGCCTCGTCGTCTTCCTTTCTACCAAACCGTCGTCGGTTGACATAGCTTGTTCTCACTATGGCGTCCACGAGGTCTGGATATAATTCGTGATTGATATTCTGGACGATGCCTTCGATGGTTTTGACTAACCGCGCTGACTTTCAATCGTTACAAAATGTAAAGACCGTCCAGTATCGATCGATCACTGAGCTGCTGTTGTCGCATGTGCCCCACAGACAGATGAGACTGTTTCACGTCGTGATATTTCCATCTCTTGTGAGCCTCTCCCAAGGATGATTTACCCGCGTTCATCACCTCGTTCAACTCCACATGCATTCCCGTGGCCTGCTTAAGCACGTGCTGGTCGTCGTCAGTGTACGACGCATCCTGTCTATAAGTATCGTCGAACAGCAACTGGTACAGCTCCGTAGCGATGAGCACGATTTCCGCCATTCTCTATATGGGATTGTAGATGATCTAAATGAGATCATCCAAAGTAAATATCCGAAAGTAACTTAAGCCGGGATTAGGGGGTTCTGCTGTGAGTGCCGTAAATTTAAACGTAGAATATTTCATGTACGTACTTGAGGCCGCAATGAAAAATTCGTGCATTGTAGATCTTATCGTGGCTGTACCGGTATATAAGGCATCCGAGGTATTATCGGGTTTGACGTTGTCGAGTCTCCATATGAGAATTCTTTCGTTGCCACTATTTCGTCCTCGGACCCTAAATTTCCATATCGTCACTGCTTTGGTAAAATGTATCTGCATCCAAATATTAGAAGTGACTCCGTTAGTCGCCCACTCGTTTCCAATTCCAGGAACTGCCACAAGATCTATCGAAAATACCAGATGGGTCTTGAAAGACGACGAGTATTCGGACGACGCTGAAACGACTGTACCTCAGCGATTATCCGTGTTTCCCGAGAGAACTGGAACATATCCCACAGTGTTTCTGACGCGGCGCGTGTTCACGTACATTTTTGTAGCTACTTCGTTGTTGGCTGGGGTGGATTATCCGTCAGTACCATTTTAGTTCCCGCTGCCGCGGTGAAAGTTCCCGTGAGTGTTCCACCCGTCGTCGATAATTTAGTATTTCCAGACGAGTTCAGCTGGGAATAATAAATGGCTTGAGAGTTATCTGTGATGGGCCACGTGACAGGAAGTCCATACATCTCTTGGTTTTGCACAGACGTCGCTCTTTACAGACTAATTTGACTATCACTGATCTCCACCAAAGAGTAGTAACTCTAGTTGTTGACGCAAAATCCTTCTATGGTTTGAACAGTGATGGGAGAGTAATTTACACTCATCTCTCTATCGATCCAGCGGGAACGATCAGAAGCTCCAAAGTGATAGACCATGGTCGCGTTCGTGTTGAGTCCTCTGTAACCCCCACACGTCTGGAATTTTGAGACGTGGTTCCAGAAATCGGGGACACCATCACCAGATTGCTTGTGACCTGACCTGCTATGGAAAACGTGCCAGCCACGTGCACATTTCCAGAGACGGATCCACCTGTTTTATCGTATTTTCCAGCCAAGGCTACCTCGAGATCGGAATCTCTCACGGGTTCAAAAGACCCTGCCGCTGCTTAAGGAAGTCTGTAGAAGCTCATTCCACCCATATTGAGATTTTCCGTCATCGTTCCACCGACACGATAATTCGGTGTGCGTGAGTAGGTTCACGTGAAACCAGCGTGCGGAATTGGCGTCCAGAGGTCTCCACGTCTTCGAGATTGGTGAGACTGTCACCGCTCATGTTGAGATGACCCTGCATGGAATCTCCAAAGTGGTTGGTTTTCTTGTCCAATTCATCCGCAGAAGAATTACTTACAGTTCCGATTAGAGTACCAAAAGACGTTTGCGACATGGTGAATTATATAGAACATGAAAATCATTAACGTCAACACGAATGAAAAAACAAAAGAGCATCTGCATCATTTTTTTATGCCGGATTACCATTACATGATCGTGGGTCTGACCGGTCGGGGTAAAACCAATCTCCTCCTGGATCTCCTGTTCAATAACATGTTCAAATACAATCGCATCATGATTTACACGCTTAATCCTCATCAAGCCAAATACCAAACACTGCACGAGTTTGGAAATACCATTGTAGGAGACGATGACGTCTTCACCCAGCCGGGCCTGACGAGATCCAGCCCGTAGAAGAACTCGGATACACACAAGATCATCGTGTTTGATGACATTAAAATTGACCGCGAGGACAGGAATAAAATCTGCGAGTGTTTTTCGTTACCGGGACATAAGCCCTGTAACAGTCTTTATCTCACTCAGTCGTACTACGATGTACCTAAATACATCCGACGGAACATGAGATGCGTTGTACAGTTTTCAGGACTGAATAACCGAGACATCGACGCGATCGCGAGAGACCACTGCCGTGGCATCTCTGCCTGTTGATTCAAAGAATGCTATGCTGCAGCGACGTCGGGTTCTGAGCGCAATTTTATGACCTTTCATCGCGATTCTGACGCTGTCCCGGAACGCTGTCTCAAAGGCTTTGACGAATTTTACCTGTCTGATTAGTATAACCACTTTGTGGTCGCCATGTCGTTCGAAACGTCACCACACGCGAGGGCGTCCTCAAGAAGTTAATAGACCAACGAGCGGCGTTACGTCAGCGCGTTCTCTAAGACAAAATAGGCCAACAGTCCTTTCAGCCGATGTGGCTGGAGAATTGTTCAAGCCCATTCTGACCAAACTCGACAAGGCCAAAACGACGTACAATGTCAAGCAAGATCAGTTATTGGGCACGCTCAAATCGACTCAACAACAGCAACAAGAACTGCTGCAGGAGTTAGCCGGGGTAGCGCCCGAAGCTGGCGTCTCAGCGATGATAGCCCAAGCCGAGACGGAACAAAAAGCAGAAGAGAGGAGAAAAAAGAATCAAATGACGGAACCCATATCCAGAGGTAAAGAAAGAAAACGTGAAATTAAGGGAATTGATAAGGTGTATGCCACTATGTTCAGCACGCTTAGGTTTAGGGAACGACCTGACAAACCCAATATCGAGTGGCTAGAAGAATTTGTGGATGTGGATTTTTCCATCATGCAGGTACTCGGCAAACCAACGTCATCGTACGCTAAATATTTCTTCAACCCTCTTGTTGCTTACAGAATACTGAACAACATCAATCAGAATTATGTTTCCTCTGCCAGAGCGAAAACGGACGAGGTTGAAAATGAACGCATGTTAAATCTTGTAGACAAGTTGAGAGAGTACTAAGATACACTGAAGGAGTAAAGTAAACTCAGAGAAAAAACTTATCGAGGAGTCATAGAGATGTTACATCTTCCAACGCTCACGAGACAACCCATGGAAGAATCTACAAAGTCTACAAGAAAGGAGGTCGCCAAGGATCCGAAGGAGGAACATGCAAAATAGATCGAGTAGGAAAGAAAGAAGTTTTACAAAGAACGGGTAGAACTTCTTTCTAAACCTCGCACTAGGGAGATGAAAGAAACGTTGAAAGAAGAGTCAGAGAAGCTGACTTATAAAGGGCTGGCGAAATAGCAGAACAACGTCTGGGAGCACATGAAAAGGCTCATAGGTTACTACCTCATAGGGAAACTCCTGTCTTTTACACCCCTCCATTCCTTCAGTATTAGAGTCTGCTCGGTCGAAAGAACAAGCCGATCTAGAGACGAAGTCAACCCATGCAAAACTGACAGAAGAGCAGCATATCAGTCTTGTGAGAGCACTAAGAAATAAGATTCATGATGAGTCATTAAATTTAAAAATTACTCATGATGTAGCAAACTTCGTGAGGAGTGGAATAAGCATTTTAAGAAGTTTGAAACCATGACAGATGAGGAAAAACGATGGTTTACGACAGTTTGAGGTTCACAAGATATCCTTTTATTACTGCAAAGATGTCTGAATCAAGCAAAAAGGGACAAGGACTCCGTGGTGGCAGCATCCGCTAATTCCACACTCCCGCCGAGTTCGTCTCTCGACTCAAGTTGCTGATAGCTTCTAAACAAGCTGAAAATGTGGGCGTGGAAAAATCGATAAGGAAATGGTAGAAATCCTCAATCCTCTTCTGGATGAAAGGTTAGTCACCTCAGATCAGTATCGCATTTTGTACGAGGACATGATATAGAATGGCTCTCAGTAATACCACGCTGTTGTTCGATTCGAAATCAGTCACGTCCACGGTGAGGTACAATCCTCCGCTGAAACAAACTCGATCAGCATTCGTTGTACGAAATCGCGTTGATCTCCGCCAAAATATGGAACAACTTCTTCAACGTCACCGTCAACAACAATAGGTTTTCGAACGTAGTCGCACTTCAACAAAAAAACGATCACGATCTCTCCCGGCGGATACAACATCACCAACATCGCCACGGAAATCTCCCGACTGATCATCGCGAACAGATATGTCGGCCAACATTAAAATGAAACCCAATTACTCTACGCTTTGTACTCGAATCACCCTTGCTGGAAATTACATCGTGCGATTCGACATTGCCAACTCGATCGGATCTCTCCTGTGGTTTAGCGTGGGGACTTTTCTCACCCAAAATGGAGTGTATGAAGGAGATCTGCCTGTTAATATCATCGATGTCAATAGCCTTCTCATCAACTGCTTGGTCGCCCAGGGGTCGTTGTCTTCGGTAGGATTAACCTCCAACGTGATTTATTCGATATCGATTAACGTACCTCCAGGCTCACTCATGAAAATTCGTTCTAATCCTTTCATTTACTATCCCATCACGAACACGTAAGCGATCTCAGAAATCAACATGTAGCTGACCTAGCTGTCTGGAAATGCCGTCGATAACAAAATCGATAGAATCACCTATTATCTGCATGTGAGTTGCAAGACGTCGTAGAAGCAAAGCAGCCTAAAAAAATGTTCGTAGATTAAATAAAGCAGCGATGAGACCTTCACGAGTGCATCGACGTAAAATTGTATGTGGTTTTCTTCCGTACGAGCAGCCCTTCCAGGGATTTCCGCCAAAACCGCACCCATCGCTCAAAAGGCAGCCGAAGTGGGAGCCAAGGGAGCAGCATCTTCCGCGGGAACAGCGGTAGGACAAAACGTAGACAGCAAAATCATTCCCCAGTCATCAACCACTAAGCCACCACCCACTCCGATGCCTGCAGATCTGTATAGGGAGGTTAAACAGGTTCTTCGGAAAACGGCCAGGGTCCCGATCGATCCATCCGAAAGAATTTTACAGGACCTAGATAGAAATATCGGTGTACCAAGTACACCCTTGGTGTATGTCATCATGTCCGGGTATGAATTAAAAAGATTACGGTAATTTTTATCACACTATTATAGCAAATCATCATGTATTCTATATTCACTCCCGATTATCTTCTTCTCAACGATGATACTCCCTTGGATGATTGCACCACCGAGTACGAGTATGTGGAGTATCAGGACACCAGCATCACCAATCTCAATGCGAGCACCCATCGAAAAATAGAGAACCCTGACGAAGATGTATACCTGCTTCCCCGGAAGACCTTTCTGGAAGTTCGTGGGAAAATACAAACTAACTCCAACCCACCAGCAGACTATGTGGCCAATGCGCAGATTACGCTCCAAAATAACGGGTGGTCGTTATTCAAGTCTGTGCATTTCCAATTGAACAATCAGACCGTAGAAGAAATCAATGGCTACTTACCTCGAGCCAGCACAATTCTGAACTTAATCACGTACAGCGATGACTACATGCGATCGTGCGCTACTAACATATGGTGGTTCAGAGATACCAACACGGGTGCTGCAGTGTGTAACGAATTTCCTGCCAACGCATATGTGCTTCCCGCAGCAGCTGTAGCGGATGGAACTAATGTGACTGGAACATTTTCCATAACCAATTTTGCATTTGCACGTACTCCTACATACAACGTAAGATTTGCAAATTTACGAGCTCTCACCGATACTAGCTAGGAGATCTGTATGATGCTTCCTCTCAGCAGCATCTTCGGCGTATGTCGAGATACCCGTACCGTCTTCTGGGGCGTCAAACACGCTGGTGCTGGAAAGAGACTCACCCGCTCAATACATGTACAGATCCACAGTTCCTGCTGATGGACAATTTATCATGACGTGGTTATCGCTGTGGATGCCCAAAATCACACAATCCACGACGCACATGCTCAAAATGGAATCGACGATGCCCAGATTCACCAAAAAACTGCATTTTGAGAAACACCTCATTTACATGCAACAGCTCACGGGTTCTCAGAAGACTACGTCGTGGAGAGTCTCCACTAATCGAGGCAGCGAACTTCCCAGACGCATCTTCGTGGCATTGCAGCGGACAGATTAGCGCGAAAACCAGACTCAAAACAAACATGTGTTTAAAAATCTGGGACTTACTTGCGTTCACGTCTGCATCAACTCTAGACAATATCCAGAGCGAGAACTCGAATGCAAATTCTCTGCTGCTACACGAAATTATTCTCGCGCCTACATCATGCTGATGGAAGCCATACAGAAGTATCAAGACGTGAATAAAGGCACGCAGATCTCGCTGGTCAATTTCACTAGACCGATTCATGACACTGAATGTGCTCAATGGATAAATGATTATCCTTGTATAGACAACCATGCCCACAAAAAAGTCATCCAAGCGATGAACTGACGGGGGCTCCATTGCCACAGCCATCATTCCCTTTGTCAAGACCATGGCTCCCAAGTTATTTGCTTCCGTCCTTGCACCCCTTATAACTGGCTGCATCCACAGAGGCTATCACCGGAGCTACCCAAAAAGCGGTGATGGGCAGAGGAGTTCGTCAAAACTAGTCATTGTCACCTCGTCCACGGGTTACAAAAATAAACAAAAACCGAGAAAATTTACTATTTCATATAGCATCATGTCGTACGTTCCAGTCGAAGTTACGCTGTCACCACAGCAGAAGAAAAGTATCACTGTGTCAGCCATACATAAAAGAATTATCTCCATCAGGTTGAAGGCCTCAGCACTCATGAGACCCGATAGACTCATGCTGACGCAGTGTCAAGCCACTTCTGTCGCTAAACATAAGGCTGAGCGAAAAGGTTTCGTTCTGAACTTATCCGCATGTCAGCTGTCCAAACAAGGAGGGTTTATAGGACCCAAAGCTGCCAACCCTCCAGGCTCACAATTAGTGAAAAGAGGGATAATAATTAGTGAGTTTTGAACACAATTAGTGAAAAATTATACCATGACACTATCTCCATCAACGTAGATGGTCAGTACCGCATTATCTGAAAATCCCAAAATAAAAATAAAGCAAATTATTTACACTGATTACATGTACAAATTTATTTGCAGTCAAATTTACTGATATACACACACTTCATGCTATTTGTCATAATATGATGTGGCAGACTTCCTCAACTGAGCTATGGTAATTTTGTTTTCAAAACAGTTCAGGTTTCTTGCCTGCTGTGTAATCTTGGTGACTAAAATTGTTGCAAATTTTTAGCACCTAAGGAGGCACTAAAGTTTGTCTTATTTTTCCTTACAATAGGAAATGCTCTTTCCCTGTCACTGTTGCTGATCTCCAGCTGAGAAAGGCTGGTTATATTCAACAAGAAAACTCACAAACAATGCTTCAGCATTGTAGCTTGCAAGACTTGAGTAGGTGGCTTCAAGTGCTTCAGAGCTGAAATCTGCTGTGGGTGCTCTTAATTTTCCCAATATCTCTATGTTTTTTGCTAGCAGTGTGCTTTTTCACATTGTTCTGCCACATGCCCACATATATATTATATAGTACATGTATGACAGGTAAATTGTAAGCACCGATACGAGCCCCTGTGTACATTCCCAATTCTGAAATTCGCGGCACACTATTGTGCGAAAAACATAATGTCCATCGATGTTTCACGGCTGAATGCAAAGCCAATTTTTGGTGTACTCCAATCTATATTTCACTTTTTGTGGAATACATATATTTTCCCTTGGAGATGGAAACATTTTAACTGTAGTGTAGGTTAATTACGAAACGGTATTAATCCAGAAGATGAAACGACGAAAGATTAACCATTAGTGGTGTCGGCGCATGCGCGGAAAAATACGAACTCAAGCAAATTGCGATATATGGTAATCTTTTAATGTCTAAAAAATTCCCTCACTCGAAAAAGCTGTCTTCATTTAGTGTTTGTTTAAAGAAATTACTGTTGCTACGAGTATGTACATGTGCCATTTTTAAAAAAAAAAACATCAGTTGGGCCCCGGTTTTGTTCACGAGCATTTGTAAAACTTCTGTTCTAAATATAGATTATATACTTCATAATGCTTACTACAGGGCAAACTGTAATAATTGGATATAGTTCTACTAACATCGCGACTAGCAAATACAGGACCGTTATTGGCATCAGTGACAACTGCTTCAATTTTGACTAGCACTTAATGGAATAAAGACATTTTATTCCTGATTTAAGCCGGTTGAGAATTCGGGAATTCGTGATTTATTTTGCATGCGGCGTGAATGATTGAATCTAGAGTTGTGAAATTCATGCCAAAATCGTGAGGGTTGGCAGGTCTGTGGACCTCTGTTAGCAAGGATCGCTGGAACGTTACTGCAAGGATTACTCGGAATCGGAAAAAGGACTTCAGCTGCCAGGAAGCACGATTGGGAAAGGCATGAGAAAAAAGGTATTAAGCAACTTCGTTCTGGAGAACCTCTTAGGATCCAGCGTTCCACATTTCAGAGGTGTCTTTTCTAAAGATCGACTTCCTGAACTTATCACCTCCGACGAGAGCTGTATCATTAACCTACAAAATTATTACGATGGACATGGCACTCACTTGGTCGCCATCGTCAACGATCCTCATTGTGATGATGTGGAGTATTTCGATTCGTTTGGTTTACCTTCTCCCGATGAAGTCGTGAGATATCTAAAAACAGCGCATAAAGTAGCGGTGTATAACTCGTTACAGCTTCAAAAGGTAGACGAAAACACCTGTGGACGGTACTTTATCGACTACATCCAAAAGATACAGGAGGTACAATCTCCCGTCGAAGTTGTTTTGCAACTTTCAAAATGATATCCACTTCTCATATAACCATCATGATCTCGTGGTGTTTCAAGTGTAAAGCCAAAACGGAGAGTGCAGACCCCGTCCAGGTGGTCGCCGAAAATCATTGCCTCATGATCAAATAGGTGTGCCGTGTGTAGAAATGTAGAGTGGATCTATATAAAACATTTATCATTGCAGACACTGCGAGATCGACACGAGCTGTAAAGACCTTCGCGTGGAAAGAAATCTGTGCGTTGGAGAATGTAAAGGCTGCGGTCAACGACAAATTCTTTGGAGAGCCGTGGATGTTCATGCGCTGATCGGGAAACTTCCCAGACCTCTGGGAAGATGGACGTTGCCAGGACATAAGTACAACGGACCGTGTAATCCCTTAGAACAACAACTAAATGAACACAATCAGCCACTGCCAGGTCAGGATTCCTACGACGGCGTTGATGCCATCGCTATGCAGCACGGTATCTGTTACCGAGATCATTCCGACGACAAAGCGGGATGCGATCGAGTCATGCTGTGGGACTTAAAAACACTCAAGCCAAAAAATTTCAGAGAACCTGTAGATCGAGCTCTTGTGCGGGGCATCATTGGCACTAAACATAATTTGGGCATAGGCGTGCCATTTAAAATTAAAAAATCAGCAAAAGTTCTTTCGGAACTGAAAGTTCTCGCAGAACACTGCATGAACCAGCGCGCAAGCATTTTCCATGACGCAGAGTCATCGCGGTCGGCAGATCTCATCGAAATGAGAGATTACCTCGCGTACAACGATCATTTCTAAAAAATATCACATGATGGTCACCGATGTGTTCAGCTAATACGCATGGGTAGTTCCTCTGAAAAACTAAAAAAGGAAATTCTATCGTTGAAGCGTTTGATAGCATTGTAGGTGCACGAAAGCCCAAAAAATATGGGCAGATCATGGTAGTGAATTTTATATCAAAACCGTCTCAGATTGGCCTCCAAAAAAATAATATTATCTTGTACAGCACACACTGTCAAATCAAAGCGGCCGTAGAGCGTTTTAACAGAACTCTCAAAATTCGCACGTGGAAGAGATTTATCAACGATAACACCAACCGATACCTAGATATTTTGCCAGAAATCGTTGAACAATACAATCACACCTGGCACCGCAGCATTTAAATGACACCCACGGAAGCCTCTTCGGCTGACAAAAAACAACAGGTCACAGACGCCTTAATTTTTAGATCCAAATTCAAAGTAGGTGAGAATCCGCAGACAAAAAACAACTTTCGAGTCGAAAAAAGTCATCTCTACCAAAGGGAAAAGATCGCTCATCAAGTGGTTTGGCTATCCTGAACGATTCAACTCGTGGATTCCCACAGCCTCTTTAACTAGTGTGCCAGGACAACGCCTCTGAAATAATCTTATTATACGACTCAGCTAAATTCTTTCCAGAGACAGACTTACATTTCGCTGCACGCTCGTGAAGACCCATCTTCTCAAAGATGCGCTTAAACACATAATCAGATTTTATGAATTTCGCACGACCTACCAGCTTGAACTCAAGTCACCTTATTCAGCCAGTAATGCAACTTATTTCGCTGAGACTCTCACAGATGAAAACGCTTCAGTTTATTCTTGATGTAGTATTGCTGATTGTACCGCTGCACCGGACGTTGTTGATTATGACTACGTTTCACCCATTCCTCGTTCTCCTCTTCCTCACTCTCCTCACAATAAATCATATCAGGCACATAACTCAGATCCTTACTCGCATACGCTATCAACTCCTTCGCACGCTTCAACCATTCCTGAGACTCCTTCTCACTTAATTCAAACACTCTCCTCACTCCGTCCCATCTTGTATACCACCCAGGGATAACACCGAAGCGACATTCTATTACAAAGGCTTATCTATAACACAGTTACCCTCCCAGGGACATAAAAGGAGCTAGTGGATACCCAGTGGCTCAGAGCCCCCATCACTCAGTAGTAGAGATCCATGGGGGACTTTTCTGGCCATTCTTATCACGTAGTGATTAAGGTGGCCTAGAACCCCCAATTTCTAATACTACTAGTGTTAATACCGAAGCCTACAATTTGCTAAATGTTTTATTGATATCAAGGTCAGAGAAACGTTGCGTGGGATGCGATACCCGAGCAAGAGTTTTATCAGAGAGGACCAGTAAACATAAAATACACTGACTGAACAAATGGGAAATGTTTAGCGAACTTGAAAAATTACATAAAATTCAAAGGGAAAACAGCTACAGTTCTGAACATCTTAGCATTATTTGCAGTTTTACAAAGTTAATAACTGTCTTTAACAAAATAACATTCTCTAGAAGACAACTAACAATGACATTTGTTATTGCTTTTTAATCCGAATATTTTCGAAAAAGCTTGATTTGAACCATATTTATTTTACAACACACCATTTTACCACAACACTGGCATATGTAGCACGTGTCAAACATTTGATCAAAAGATCATGCATATTATTATATATGTAATTTTCAAAGTTAATTTGTGACAAATACAACTGTTTTGTAAAGAAATATGTTTTCAATTATTTTCTCATGTAAAACGGAAACATACTGTTAATAGCATTCGTAAAAGGATTACGTGGGAATTTCTGTACATTCCATACTGACGGAAACTACCGACGTACAGTGAGTAAGTACCGTGGTACCATCGGAAAAAATATCGAGGTAAACCAGTATACCTGTAATAGATAAATGTTTTTGATGTACAACAGGAATCATCAAAAGTAAATCACTAAATTTATGCGGTAAGACGACACATCTCAGATTTGAACGGCATCACAGATCTACATACAAAGGGTCGTTAGTGGGACACAACATTTTGCTGACGATACACATACCAGTGCCGCTTGTCCGAAGTCGAAAACAAAAAAGAAGAACAAGAACAAGAACAAGAAAACAACAAAGAAAGATAATAATTTGAAAATGAACAGGATAACGAGGATAAGACAATGAAGAGGAGAATTCAATTGATATACTGCTCCAAGGTAATCAGAAACTGAGGATTAAGTGTCGTGTTTTTTTTTTTTTATGTGCGGGATGATACGGTTCTACGCTGATTGCAGTTGTGCCTGTTGCACACGAAAAATGGCAGTGTCGGCATGATGGACTGTACAGAATATTACAACTTCAGTTGGTAATAATGCACAGCCAGTCGTAATTAAGGCACAGCCCAGCTTGTTATGTGCTTTTGTCCCTAAAAAAGGACCAGTTTTTCAAAACCCAGAATTAAATTTCAAGAGAACAAACTATGCTCGTATAGTTGACACGACTCAATCTTCAATAAGAAAGAATTTAAAAAGACATTTTTTACCACGTTTTTTCTTAGAAAAACGGGAGTACCTCCATAAATATTGCTCTGAAAAATGCTGTAATTTCAAAGATAAACCATCGAATAACCGACTGCGCTTTACAGGATAAAGATACCTTTTGAATATATTTCAGATGTGCTTTTTATGCTTATAATGCTGTAACGTCAACTGAAATTTCCACCATATTGAACCTCGTTTTCAGATTAGAGTAATCCGAATGTTTGGCAGTAGTCCCGAGACAGAAACCCAAGGCGACATTATTTTTATTGTTAATTATTTTACTAGCCTGTCAGAATTAGGTGGAGTAGTTTTCCCTTTCATTAGACAAATTAGACAAGCAAATTACATATGGTTTTCAGTATATTATTGTAGTTGTTTTAGTTGAAAACCTATGCAGAAAAAAAGACTGAGATGTAACAACATTTATTTTTCCGTAAACCAAAGTCTTATGGCAGGTTGACAGGTGATCCGGTGCTCAGGTGTCAGAGAAATCAATATACAGACATACATCAGATTATGCGAGTACCCGGGCAAAGTGTTCTATCGAGGAAGTTTTGTCATTAAAGAACACCTTGTTAAAATAAAGGGCGTAGGTGACCGGTCCCTTTATAAAAATCCTATTATTAATAAAGTGTGTGATCAAAACTATGTTGCTTTAAGAATGGTAAAATATTGCAACCTAAAATATAACAGAGTAAGATAACAAGATAGAAGTGCTGCATAGAACAAATGAGAGAGATGGGGATGGAGACATGACAACAAATAAATATTTACGAGTAAATAATAATAATAAAATGTACAAATATTTTAAGTTTTACATATAATCTTGTTTCTCTTCGTACATTGATGATGTTGCGCTGAACAAGAAGACAGGAAATATTTGCGGCACCTACTAGGAAGTCATGCCCTAAATTTGTGCGATTTTGCTACGAGATTAATTCCAAAGCTCTGACGTGAGAAGGAACTTAATAACCGAAAACTTGTACTGAAGTTAAAAAGGTCTAAACTAAACTATTCGTTGACAACAGAAACAAAAATCAATATCTATTAAACAGATATTGACACCCCTTCTTAGACTTGTGTCACTATAAACAACCGACTATGTTAAATCTTTTTCCTCATTATCCTTTCCGTACTCTTTTCTTTTTTCATGCTTTAAAACTAAGATTATAATAATAATCATCTTCGAATATGTTTCCTATAAATTATTATTATTATTATTATTATTATTATTATTATTATTATTATTATTATTATTATCAAAATCAGGATAGTCTGTTGGACTGGATGGAATAATAGCCAAATGATAAACATATGTCCTTATTTATTCAAATACTTAACGATATTTTTTACATCAAGCACTTCCCTATACAATTTGGCGACAGTATATCCCATTACACAAAAAAAAGGCTCTTTAGCTGGCCCTAACAATTATAGAGGTATATCTCTCACTGAGATCTTGAATAAAATTTTTACCAGTATTCAGTCGTTCGAATCTAATAACAAATTTGAGGAAGCTCAGGCGGGATTCCACAAAAGCCTACTTTTCGCTTCAAGCAATTGTTTAGAAATATTGGAGTAAAAATAAAATCGTTTTTATTGTCTTTTCGTACACTTTTGCAAAGGTTTTGACTCTACTGATCACATAAAATTACTGACTCGCTTAGTCAATAAAGGTATCGGTGGAAAGTTATTTGAAGTTCTGTTCTAGACGTGATGTGTGTGTGTGTGTGTGTGTGTGTTTGTGTGTGTGTGTGTGTGTGTGTGATTTGGATTTTTAATGTAGCATTATCTTGACACCAGGCTGACAAGTCCTAACACTAACCTCTTAATGCTGATCACCATGCGAGGCAGCTACTAGTACCATTTTTATAAGTCTTTGGTATGACTCGGCCGGGATTCGAACCCGCGACCCAGTGCTGAACATCACTATAAACTGCCACACAACAGACATCG
>JAECUM010063231.1:0-11445 GCA_016617855.1 Megalonaias nervosa
GATGCTGCTGATTAGTAATTTCAGTATGTGTGTGGTTGGTAATATTTGAAATGTTCAGAAGTATGTTATCTCATCGAAATGTTTCCAATGCACATGTGACACTTTCATTGCCCTTTCATCCACGGTCTTTGGAGGAAGTACGCATGGTCAAGTGGATATGAGCACTGGTGCAGAAGAGAGTGACAATTGTGCTGTTATTCGCCGTGAGTTGCGTTCTTTTCAGACGAAAAAGGTACATTATTCATTAAGCTGTGCGATTAAATATGTGTTTTGTGTCATTCTATATAATTTATTTAATTCAGTTATGTATCCATGTAAACAGAGTGGTGTCCGGGGATCAGCTCTTTCTTCCCTGTTTAACCTTATTATTAGTTACTCTTAGTCTTCACGCGCTATTGTTGCACTGAGAACAAATACGTTTGACAGTGAATATGCAAGACACTGGTATGGTCAGTTTTCCCACAGGTCTTTTCTCAAAGAACGAGAATACAGATCAACAATAATTACATAATGAGAAGACACATGAAATGATTTAGTGCTGCAAATTTTGTTGTATACTAAATTGATACATACAAAATGTCTAGACTAAAAACATATAATTGAGTACTCACGAAGTACACATAACTCCACCTCTTTTCTCTGCGACGAAACCTTATATAACATGACATATGTTGCTTCGTCCGATGCCTGAAAGTCTTGTAGCAATATAATTCCATTTTCGAAAGACACCTTTTGCTTGTGTGAAGGAAGAATTGTCCCATTATTGCTAAAATTCTGCATGACCCAAACGGCAATCGGCTCTGTTTTACCAGCAAATGTTTTGTAAAGGGTAATGTCCTCCTTGAAACTGGTTGATATAATGTTTTGAAACACCTCAACGGAATCTCCTATGCAGACAAATTTAAAACTAATTGTTGTATCTGAAATTGAAAAATATGTGTGAAATATCCAATATAAATTATTGGTTGCTGAAACACCATATCCGGGTAAAATAAGATAATAATAATAATAATAATAATAATAATAATAATAATAATAATAATAATAACAATAATAATAATGACAGTACCAGCATCATCGATGGCAATACCAACTCGGTGATTAAAATTCACATAGCAACATAATCGGCCACGCCAAGGAGTCAAAGAGCGCTGTAGTAAAAAAGACCACCCATAACCCGACACGGTGGCTAATAGGGTGCAGGGGCTATCCGATCGTCATTCTCTTGTTTTAAAAGGCAGAAAAGGAAGTGTGAAGGGGATATAAAAAGTATTTTATTAGCGTCTGACAAAAGTTAGGCGGATTAGATACAATGCATATATATATGCATGTTTGTCTGTTGGAATAAACAATAGCAAAAACAAGACTGACACTTCTGAGTACTATTAACCTGAAATATCAAAATCTCCACCTCAAAACATAATAAAATAGACTAACCTGGAACAAAACAAAAGTAACGACGTTTAGTCGAGATCATAAATATAGAGACGTGTAGAGACGTGTAGTCGTGGATCATTGAACCAAAAATATTAAATAATGGCATCAGTATCAAGCAACGATAAAAAGACTTCATGCATTTAGGAAGTACCAAATCATCATGACAGCCCGATGTAACGTACACGATGTACTAATACTAGTACACTGAAGCATCTAAGATACAAAAGAAAATATGTTCCAGGGTGTTATGACAGTAAACTATGATCTGAGCTGTAAACATTTCAACAAAACTGCAAATAAAAAGAAAGCCATCTCACAAAGCAAATATAGATTGCAGAGAAAAGAATCAAATGATGAAAAGGGAGGACAGATTATAATTAGTATAAATATCAACAATATATATGGTAAGCTGGTTATTAGCAGAACAGCATATGTCAGAAATTGTATAATCTAAACAGCAAGTAATTACGGGAAGTGATCGAAAAATTACTTGTATATATGTACGTAATGTCATAAGAAGTCGGTAGCTATAAAGAGAAGGCAGCATAGTACAAATAACGCAGGCGATTCAAAATCAAACAACAGCAGGAACACCTAGAGCCCAATGTCGGGATAACTTCGGTAGTACCATGCTGGACAAAAATATGGATGTAAAAGATTATGAAACAAACATTTAGGAAAACCGATTAAACACAAGGGTAATGGAATTCAAAGACGGATCGGTTGTTGACCAGCCATAACACAGATTAACAACAACAGAACAGCTGGGAAGTAATTGCGTCAAGGTTCGTCGGTAACTAGTTACAGACATCCATTAGTGTCTGTAACATATTAACAGGACATGCTCAAATGCAGCTTTTCCTGATGAATGAGGAACGTCCGCACCTGACAATGTTGAAAAGAAAGATTATTTCTCAACCTGGATCAACTTTATGTTAATAAAAAGACTTGCAACGGCCGATAAAGAAAACGTTTGAGTGGAAATGATTATTAGGATTTTCGAAGAAAGCTGCCAGATAAAAGTGTCATTTAACATTGAAGAGTTAGCAAACGATATACGTGATTAGCATAGGTAACTTTTAAAAGGGTCGCTGCACAAATTTGCACTCCTGTATGTTGGAATGTCTGCAGCTAGTCTGTAAAGCCTTAAACACGATGAGATTCGTCGCTTATTATGATTGCATAATGCAAATTATTAAAGAATGAAGGAGTCAAAAAATAAATATTAGTCACTTACTGCTGACGAACGGCTTTATACTATACAAGCAAATAGAAACTGAAGTAGAGTATCTCTTCCACACATTAGTGGTTTTTCTAATGCTATTTAGATACATTTGGAATAAATAAATGTGTTAAATATTACAGATGGTCAAATGGCATGATAAGATCAAGCACAGGAATATTTGAAGGATAAACTGAAGTAGCAAAGTAGCAGTCATAACACTTGCACAGCCTCTTGGACTGAACCGAAAGAATGAATGGAACTGAACTTGTATCCATGATGTACTGAAACGAACATTTGATAAGATAGGATATGAATTCATATCATTGGTGCATATCACTGCTATACCAAATACAGATTACTAGAAACAACAAACTTCGGTCAAAACATGGGCAGTTTCTGAGAGAACCAGCGCAAAAGGCTAATGTGTTTACATCTGGATATGACTTCATCCATGAGAAGTAATAATACTGATAGAGGAACTGGTGAGAGTAGATCGTGAGCATGATAATTGTGGTCAAGAAGGAGAAGTAGTTCTTAACATGTCTGACTCTTGTGCATAGTTAGGAAGTATACTGATAAAAAGGCGAATAAACTATTCTCTGCGTTTATAAACTAGCACAATGTGAATACAAACACGCGCTCGCCAAGATTGCTCCTGATATTCACTGGCAACATTCTTAGACGTATGGGATGAACTGCATAGACAAATAATATGATTTTAATACAGAGAAAATACTTTAGGCCAGACAAAGTAATAATTGACAAAAGCGGAATCTGACTTACGTGATAGACGTTGATGAAAGAAGAACAAGTTAAATCAACTAAGTACAATTGTTTTGCCAAATAATTTAAACATGCATAGAAAACCTGACTCACCTAGAATACCGATCTTGTTGGAAGCTTTTGGATTACTATATATATATATATATATATATATATAAGAAATGGCGTAATATAATTTTGACGATTCTTGTAAGAGAAAGCACAATCTTTTAAACGCAAAATGTTCCTTTTCTGATGAGTTCATTGATAGACGCTACTACAGAAGGTTATCTTGTTTCTAATGGTACGATCATCTGGATTATGTTCCTCAGTATGGTTTTAAGTTGTATTTGTGTGCGCGTCTATTATCGAATCGACACAGAACATGTTTTGAAACAAAGTCCATTTTCTTTTTTGTGAAGTAACAGCATTATTGAATGTCGGAATTAGTTCACCTATGCCATTGTTCACAAAGTAACTTAAATAAGTTCTGGTTAGAGTGAATACTGATCGTTTGCTTGCAATTCCTTTTTCAACACAATGTGCATGTTTCCCTTTTTATAGTCTCTTTTCTTCAAGAGATTTTCTCAAGTGAGAGAGAGAATGAACGTGGGATGAGGAAAAGAAATAGTCATACCCTTCTATTAAAACAGAAAGATAAATACACGTTAATAAACTCATATGACTTTTGAATCATATGATAAATCACATGCCATTTATTTAAAAACTTATTAAAACGTAACTATAGTCACATTACCGACCTGTACACAATACAGCCAATAGAGGTACCGGAAAGAACAAACAGTAACACAATGGTTTGACCATCTTGTAAATCTGAAAGTAAAACAAAAGTATTATTGCACATAGGCAGGCATATACGTTGGCCTATCAAATATAATGATTGCCAAATATCAAGTTAACTAAATTGATTAAGTAAATGATCACATACACATTATCGATTGTCTTTCTTTTCTTTTCTTTTTGTGCTTTTCATTTTGTTTTGTTTTGTTTCGTTTTTATTTGTCTTCATCAAGTAGCATTGGGCAAACTTGCCAGTCTGTTACAATTAGATGACTTGGTCTAATCAGTTGCATGACCTTTCTTATGAGGTTTTTAGGCTGTGATAAATTCGCATTTACTCATTATAAACAAACACACAAAATGATATTTGATAGAGAAGGTAAACTCGATATTTATCCAAGCGATTTCATTCGGTACGATATTTATAATATCGTGTGCTAAGAAAATGAATAGGTGTTTCAATGCAACATGTAAATACTATAATAATAAGTAATTCAATGAATCAGGCAAGACCATTCTCACTGCAAGGAATGAATTGTTCAGCAAATCACGTGCTGAATACATAATTTATAGACTCTTGGTATAATTACGCAATTAAAATAAGTATCCTTTCTGCGATGCCAACTTCGATAGTATCTGCAAGAGTACGCCTCAAATCCAGTGTACTCGGCTAACGTCCGAACATTTGTATCTCAGTAATCCTCTCGATTTTGTTTATGATGTAAAAGATTGCCATTCTAACCTTCCTTATACATTTCAACATTATTCATATGTAATCTAGTGTAACTCTATCCCAGAGGCTAAAAGCGCCCTATGATATTTAGTTTAGTAAATGTATCGTGTTTAACCTAAAACAAATGTATAATATGCTGAAGAGATGACACTGTATATCTATAATACGGACGTACTCTGACAATAATCTTCTACGTCAGTCGCGCGAGCTTATGACTATTCCAATACCTTGACCTTTCTGTCAGAAGGTCAAATGTATATCTCTAGAATGTAAACGATTATTAATAATTAAACTACAATATGACTATCCCACTCAGGGTCCAAGAAGATCACTCGTCCTCGACTTAACAGTATAAAGTTGGCTGGGCCGAGAGCAACTTTACTACATACTCGTCCATTGGCCAAGTAGTGCTTTACACCTTGAAAATTATGCTAAGCGCAATTAAACCCTTAGCAAGCGCCGAAGATCAACATCGTTTAACATTTAAGCATGTATCACTGAAAAATAAAATACACATAATTTGCCTACTTGCTCTAAGTCTAGAATATGTTGCAATGGAAACGACATTTAATCTTTTTGTTTTGTTCTGTTTTTAACCCAGGTCTCATGTAAGCTTGATACTAAAATAGGTAAATATCATAAACATGTGCCATGTGATCTACTGGAAATGCATGTACAGATTTCATTTGAAAAGATCTGTCCATATATACTATATATCATCCACGACCATGTCCTTGGCGCGAATAATCTTCTCGTGTGCAACGATGTGAAGCTTGACCAGCAAGACAAACCCTCAGAGACCGTTTTCTCGAGACTGACACAATAATGCAGACGTGCTCTATGTGACCCTACGATACTGACACGTGTCAAAGATAACCCGGGACAGCTGCTGATTTTTCGTGGGATTGGCGCGCAAAGCCTTGCAAATGTTCATTGGACCTGGTGTTCCGTTGACGCCTCGTGGTGTGACGATTTTCGGGAGCAGTGTAGTTTCCTCACAATTGACTTTCGTGCTGAGGGAATAAAGGTATCTCTTGAATTTGGACACGAACGTGGACGCGTCACTCGCAAACATGGGAAGCAATTTAGCTACTATAATAATGAATGCAATGTCGAAAGACGGTACCTCGAGTTGTCAGCTGTTTCTCACCGGCTACATCATGACTGCACAGACCTTGCGCCCGTCAATCATAGACTAATTGTAGACATCGATGATGTATACAACACCGATAATGAGTTCTTAGGGACTTCCTAATCTTCGTGAAATCAATGCCACGATGAGTCGTGTGTTTGTATATGCAACCTGAGAGTGACCTCAATAATCTCGATCTCTTCAATGAAGCCACAATTCCACATGGCTCTTCCGACACCGATAGCCGTGGAGGAATCAGGCACACTCAAGATCGCCCTAACGTCATTGCTCGTTTATTACAGTTAGCATAATATCCAATGAAGACCGTTCAGAAGAATTGAATGAATATCACGCGAGTGTTTTCGTCGGATGTATGCACAATGGTGGAACGTTTGTGGACTTCCCACGAGCGCGAAAGGCATTTAATCAGTGGTGAAATCCGCTTGAGGGCTGTGTCGGTGACCGGCAAAATGTCTAAATTCTTCATACGGATATACAAACCGTCACTAAGTTCTACAGCTTCGACCGAATCTTCGCAATACGCTGTTAACATCATGCATTCGTCCCTTGGAAAGATGTTTTGCTGCCCTGAAGAAAATAAGATTCCAATATCGCTCCTAACATTATGAGAATTACCTCACTCATCTGGGTTAATTGAACCCGTGACGCTATCAGGTGTAGTTACTGTTTTTGTTTAACCCCTGGAGGCATCGACTCTCAAGGCTATGTATTATTCGGGTTCTTTCGGAATCTGCCACAGGGTGATCTGATGTCGAACAATCCCTCGCCAGTGTATCCTACATGCAATACTCCCTGACTCGCGTACGTACATGTCCCCTCGTGGATCAGGACGGGTACGTGTTGGGCCTGCGAGGAGATACTCTGGCTATACAAATGTATATTATAGATCGACCTGATATTTAATAAAATGAACATCGCACGAATATGTGTAAAACTTGTTCGTGTTTTCAACGCCGTAAAACACTTTTACAAAATATATTATATAAATGGTCTTGGCGATATCGTCTATTGATTGTTCACAGGCTTACCAAAGTTGCTCGCAGCCTGACCTCCGCACTGAGCTGATTGCTAAACAAGTTGCAATTCAATTCAATGACATCATCAAAAGCTCCGTCGTGGTCGATTGAAAAAATCTGTGATCGAAGGCGTTTATTTTTTATCTCGATTGAATAAGACGGTTAGCACGGCAAACACGGATAGAACCAAAGATTCAAATTGCGTTTCCATCCACGGCATCAATCCCAACTCCATTTAGTAAAGTCATCAATAAGGCTGCTTAACAACATCTGACAGAGTTAGCACAGGTCAATATAACATCCGTGCTTTCGAATCTGACAATGGAGAACGGATTACGGTCACTTTAAAGGAATTAGAAGAAACAACCAAGTAGATTTGGCCAGACGTCTAAATGGAGAGATGATCTATTCGATCTGGAATAGGCAATTTATAGATTAATTTATATTTACATGAACTAGTTTTTGAACGTTTGTAGTCAGGAAACTGCTGAAAAAGAGAAAAAGTTTAGACGTAATTGTTCAAACAGGCTCAGAGAAGTCGGAAGCTTAATACGTGATAGTTGTAAAACGAAAAACTGAAGATAAATTACAGCTTACGTGAACTATGGACCACAACATCCCCTTCCTACTTACATGAACTATGGTCCATAACATCCCCTTCTTAAATATTGTCATCTGGACACTACTTGAGATTTACGTCTTGGGTCTGCATGGACCACTAGTGGAATTCTTGATGAAATTTGTCGACTGAAATCAGCGAAAAAGAGAGTGATTATAGATCTTTTCAGTACACAGATGAGGAAATGATATGAACGTTTTAGAATATGGCATCACCTGTTTAAATATGAACATTTTAGAATATGCGATCACCTGTTTAAATTAAATGTGTTCATATCCGTTTTGGATATTTTGTACTTAGGGATCTGCACAGTTATGATACTGAATTAGAGAAAACTGGTTCAGTGGTGTGTACAATATACTGTAGGAATTAGGGAATAATTATATAGAACCTATGTACAGATTATAGTATTGTCCACATACGAGCCGAATAGGTCTGTAAATGCAGGAATTAAAATTTAGCATAACAAACAGAACATCGAGGGCAAAAACTGAAAATCTTTAAAAGATTAAGAATCAAACATAATGGAGAGAAAACAGACGAAGAAAAAATAATGTTTTTGAATTCAATTGTGGAATCTTAAAAACAAACTGCAATCAGGGAGCATGAAGAGCAAATTCTAGAAAAGTAGTTAAACTATTTATGTCAAAGAATAAAGAATCAATATCCAGAGCACGCCGGTGGCATGAGTGGTTAGAGCGTCCGTCTCGGATGTGGGAGGCTTCGGGATCGAAAAACGACCGAGTCATACCAAAAATATAAAAATGGTACTAGCAGCTGCCTGACTAGGAGCTCAACATTAACAGGTTAGTTTTAGCATTGGTTGGCCTGTTGTCAAGATAATGCGACTGGGTGGGACATGATGCTTCATGTCTGCGACATGATGCCCCAGTGCTAGACATCACTATAAACTGCTACACTGCTGACACCTTGACGATATTACGGGAAAATTGTTTAAGCTACGTAAAATTCACACACACACGCGCGCGCTAAATTTCCAGAAATGGTAGCCCCGTGCGAGTCCAGAGTTGTAGAATTGGCCCGACGCATCGTCGCTGCGTGTCGCAAGTGGCGACTGAGTGGAGGCAACCTGTTTGGCGTGGGATGCAGCCCGTGTATGGGGAGGAAAGGACATTCGTAGGTGAGTAGAGGCTTTACAATGAAATACACTACTTTTGCCTCTAATTCTCTAGATGGGTGGACGGGAGGGCCCGGTCTCGACAAATCGGCTGGTTACTTCATGGCCTCAAGACTTACGTTTAATACCTACCGAGCATAATATATATAAAGAAACGAAAACCACCATTAGGAAATAACGTAGACAATGTAGACATCTAACACCACTGATGAACTGAAGAAAAACTGTTTAAGGTGAGGATAAGAAAATAACATTATATGAGATTTTAGAAGAGATCATAGAAATAAGACATCTTGTATCTTAAAATTATTATTGAGCTGTGATTTAACAGATCCAAATCGGAGGCTATATTTATAATATTGTTAAATGCTGTCTATATAACGTTAAAGATGGAGAAAAATATAATAACGACAATGAAGACAAATGTCGATATTTTTAAGTGCTTATAAAAGAATTCAAATGTTTAGTAACTCAAAGCAATAACTGCGCAATGTACATAACTAATTGTAACTCTAAATGTCTAGGATAACCAGTGATCTATACAGACATCCACTGGATCAGATAAAGTTTGTTGGTTTTTGAAACCTAAAAAGAAACTCTTAAAACAAATCAGTAATACCGAAAGTTACTTGAATGGCAGCTATTTATATTTGCTACGGTCATTGCCTATATTCTGCACGGTCATTTCGTTGTATATGTTGTAGAGTCCATGCAAACATTACCAAAGAGAAACTTGACATAGGCTAAATATATACTCTCAAGATGAATGTGAAGGTATGTAATCCTACGGTATGACTGTAGCTAATGTATTTCACGTTAAGGAAATATTGTACACTATGAATGAACTACCAACACGATCGGAGAACTATGTTTAAACAAGTAGCCACTATGAATTTCGTTTTAGTACTCTTGCAGAAACTGGTCCGGTAGATAATGCACTAGATCAATCACCGATAATGATCTCAACCATAATAATCATCGTACTACAAAACTTAGAGATCCAGTAAAAACAAATTGATGCAACTAGAAAACATTAAAAAATAAATAACTAATCAACATAAAAGTACGGATAAAACTAGAGAACTGTAATTGGAAAGATCTATAGAGATGGAAATAGCGTGATGATAATAAACTAAGATCTTAACAACTATTGCACAGACCTATAATTAGAAGGTGGAAAGAATATCATAACAATAGAAACAAATAGACAACAATAGAAGAAGGTTTCAGATGTTCAAGGTTTGTTACACAGGGTTTGCAAACAGTTGGAGAAGATTCTGAGAAGCTCCAAAAAAGAAGTAGATTAAACCCATCGAATAATGGATAAACAATGAAATATGTGTCGTAGAGGCTGACGTGAAGGAAGTTAGAAATTTACAATAATTACCAATCTCAGCGGTAAGAACTGCATCAAGAATTATATGACGAATACATACTAAATAAAAGATTAAACAGCGGTTTGAAGACTAAAAAGTTGATATGATCAGGACTGAAGATATACTTAATGCTAACATTACTTCTTTGTCATAATTGCAGTAAATAACGACTTCAGATAAATAACTACAAGATGGATGCAAACGAAGCAAAGTATGTATAACTGAAAGTGTGATTTGGTCTTTTAAACTGCCTACGATTAACTAAGATAACAATACTAAAGCATGACAAGGTCTTACCTTGGAGGCGAATTCTTTGCCAGCTTTAAAAACAAATGCAAATAGATATCGCCATAATAAAACTGAATGTTAACGTATGTGTTGTAGAGGACATAATGATGAATAAGACAAAAAAGTGAGACGATAAAGAAATGTTTTTAATGAATAAAACTGCAAGAGAAAGACAGTCTTAGAAAAGAGATTGTTTTAATATTGGAATGGGTATTAGAATTGAGAAGAAATAACAAATCCAAGAGAAAATAAAGAGGAAAAATTTAAGATCATAAGCTCAGATAAATTAAATATTAGCTTTATAGTGGAAATCTATTTATTTTGGTAGATTTAAAAGACAACAGCTTTTTGGACCGAAAACACATTTTAAGATTTATTGTTTGGGTTCATGCCACAACATATATACTATATTACAACATCATGGCATTTAAAGCAATTTGATATTCCAACACTATTGGTATACCAAATTATGACCCGCCTTTGGCGAATTATACGCAAATATAAACTTTCTCGCTAGCGTCTGCAGTTGATTCTAGATCAATGATCAGTTTGCACACATAATCATCAGTGACGTAAAAAAATAACGATAAAAGTATTAATAATCCCCGTTTTCTAATTGAATTTAATATGGTACACATTTTTGTCACAATCCGTTCTGCTTTATATTCCCCCTCCACTCTCATGCATAACGGACAAACTACGCAGAAATGTGGAGTGAGAGAGAAAAGAAATTTGGGCTGGATTAAAACATTGAAATAGAAATTACACCAAGTTACCTACAAGAATATGAATCGTCGTAACGATATATGTGCACCTTCCTTGGGATCTATCTACAGTGTTTATCAATGATACAAAGTTGCAAGCCTCGTTTCTTTTAATGAAAAATTTATACATATC
>JAECUM010063236.1:0-10289 GCA_016617855.1 Megalonaias nervosa
CAAGATAAAAAATAAAGCATGTCAATATGGTAAAATTGTGCAAATTATGAGTCAACATACAAAGTCTCAGATATTCAATAGAGTAATGAGTGAAACTGTAGCGCATTAAATTTAAATATTGAAATTTTCCATGGTTCCAACTAATACATGATTTTTATTTAATGATACGAATAAACAGTCAGTGAATTCTAGCACATAATGATATTTTCAAAACACAAGTATACTGACATGTTGCTGTGTATTTGTTTGTTATATACTCAATAAAGCAAAACCTCTAAAATAATGATGATCAAATAAAACGTGTTGGTAATCGTACTTTTGGCTTTAAATAATTGTATCATTACCATTTTAATTAATTGTATCATTACCATTTTAATTAATTGTATCATTACCATTTTAATGAATTGTATCATTACTACTTTAAATAACTGTATCATTACTACTTTCAATAATCGTATCATTACTATTTTAAATAATTGTATCATTACTGCTTTACATAATTGTATCATTACTACTGTAAATAATTGTATCATTGCTACTTACATAATTGTATCACTACTATTTTAAATAATTGTATTATTACTACTTTCAATAATTGTATCATTACTATTTTTAAAGGTATATCATTACTACCTAGAACTGATCATAATATTTGCTATTTGAAGATTATACATTCCTTATTGCTGGCAGAAGTTATTTGTTTGTATCACTTTGATTGAAAATGCAACATGGAAATAGTGGAACTGATTTACGACAGGTTTGCGTATTTTCAACACATTTCTGTACATGTTTTGTATAGTTAATTTTCATATTTATTTCCTTTAGAGGTAATGAATTTCTTTATATTTTTTTTTGTATTTAGTTAATCTATTTTCTTTATTTACATATGACTATTCACCGCTCCGGTGGCCTTGTGGTACAGCGTCCGCCTCGGATGCGGGAGGTCGCGGGTTCGAACCCCGGCCGAGTCATTCCAAAGACTTTAAAAAATGGTACTAACAGCTGCCTCACTTGGAGGTCAGCATTAAGAGGTTAGTGTTAGGACTGGTTGGCCTGGTGTCAGGATAAAGGGACTGGGTGGGACATCATGCTACATGTCTGCGGCATGATACCCCAGTGCTAAACACCACTATAAACTGTCATACTCCAGACATCATAGCGATATGACTGAAAAATTATTAAAGCTACGTTAAAAATTTAAATCTCAAATCTCATACATATGATTATTTGGTAATTACATAATAATAAAGTCAAATCTGCCCCTCCCCCCCCCGTTCCTTCGTTCGTAACCTATATGCAGGGAGTGTCGTCATATTGGATTGATTTCTTCTTACTGATTTCGACAATAAGCGTTCATTTGCCGCAAGTGAACTTCCCAAAGTAGGCAGTAGTTTGGCCAATGTTAGAAATACAAGTCCAATAACTAGATTCTAATTATGAATTATTTCAAGCTAATATATTTGTAATACCTGACGCTTCGTACATCAAGAACGCAATCCACATTGCAAAGGAAACGATAACGATAATGGACCTCGTCATGTTGAGCTGAAGGACAAATACATGCAAATATTACAAATAAGGAACAATAAGACAAATATCCTTGACATGGAAAGAGAAAATTGACTCCAGAAAGATTTGTAAAGCTTAAAATATTTTATATAGTCAATATTTGGCGGATAAAGAAACTGCTATAAGAAGAATAAATTAAAAAGGTGACCTGCAAATATCAGGAACTTTTATGGATTCTTGGTAAAAAAAATACATAAGTACATTTGAAGTAAAGAACGAAATACTATCTAATACGTAGCCTGTTTCGTTTAAATACCAGGGATAAAAATTAATGATAAAAAGACAGAAGTATGCCTCGTAAACATCGTCTGTGAGATGTATGCAATTACCTCGCATGTGCTGATAGTCCCCACAGTTTGGAAAGGTCAGATTTTGTTGGTATTAACGAAGCTTTTAAACTCTAGTGTGCTGAAGAAAGAGCCGACTTGATTGGATATGTTAACTCATTTAAGTGATCACATGATTCGATTTTCCAGTTGCATGACATGCAGTAAATATTGTGTTATTAGAGATCGTAACACATATAAAAATTAAACCACATTAAAAATATTCAGATTCGCACACAATAGGTCAGTTCAACATGACTCATAGCAGGATATAGTTTCAGGAAATATACTAAAAATATCCCACAAAGAAACGCAGTTTTACAAACAGGAAGAATGCTTTTGTCATGTAAATATTGAACATATGCCCTTATAATCTAAAAAAGGATATACGTCTTTGTGATCTAAAAAGAGAGGAAACGCCTCTTTGCATATAACAAAGCAATATATATATATATATATAATAAACTGCATCACAAACAACTCAAGTCTGCATTGATCAAGGCACACAATGGGAATTTTTTTTTTTTTTTAAAAGAATTACTTGGATAATACATGTTGACTGAAACAGATCTTTGTATTTGTATTTGTATGTATTAAGTTTCATAGTTTATTATCAAGTTATTCTACTCAAACGTTTCTTCTACTGGACATTCGTATGAACAAAATTAGATACAATTAATGCATGATCAGATGTAGCTAACCAGTATTCCTTTTGTGAAATGTCCAACCCAGTGATTCAATAACAGATGAAATTTCTACTGTATAGAGACAAACCTATGGTTCAGTACATATCAAATTTCTATTGTCGAAAGTCCAACCCAGTGAATCAACGACACATCAAATTTCTATTGTCGAACATTCAACCCAGTGGTTCAGTGTTACCTACAATTCTGTTGTCGCAACTCCAAATCAGTAATTCAGTGACACATTAAATTTCTGTTGTCGAAAGTCCAAACTCGTGGTTCAGTGACGTATCAAATTTCTATTGTCTAAAGCCCAAATCAGTGGTTCAGTTACTCATACAATTTGTATTGTCGAATGTCCAGCTCAGTGACTCAATGAAACATCAAAATTGTATCGTCGAAAGTTTAACGACACATACAATTTATGTTATCCACACTTCAACCTAGTGATTCAATGACAAAAAATGTTCCTATTACGTCATGTTCAAATGGAAGTCACCTGTTGATGTACTAATTTCTACTGTATCAACTATTAATATATTAAAAGACGTATGTACATTGTGTATATACAATCCATTACAATCGCATGTTATTATCATGTTTAATGTACTTTGTCGTCTGTCAGACCTTTACAGGAATCTATCTATCTATCTATCTATCTATCTATCTATCTACCTACCTACCTATCTATCTACCTATCTAGCTATGTATATATACACGAAATCAAAGCGAAAGGTATGTGGATCATAACTTGATCAAGGTGAAAACCTTTTTCTTAGCTACAAAAGCTCAAAAATTTGTGAACTGGGAAAATAATTATAGAAAAAGGATGAGTGACACAAAACAAATTTTGCTTGACAATTATATTTTGGATAAAATCATTACGAAATGGCAGTGATCGCAACCTTTTATGAGTTGCTTTCTCTATTATTTTATGTATTATTTCCGTTTTCGTTTGCGAAGATCAGAAAGTAAATTTTAAATAATCGACTCTGAAACAGCTCTGGTCAGAGGAGAAAGAAACTTGGTCGGGAATATAATTTTATTAACAGAAATTGGTTAATGCATACATTCATATATACACAAACACACTCACACATACATACATACATACATACATACATACATACATACATACATACACATACATACATACATGCATACACATATATATACGTACGTACACACAAATGCACGCATCCACCTATTCATCCATCCATCCATCCATACACACACACACACACACATACATACATACATACATACATACATACATACATACATACTTGCATACATGCATACATGCATGCATACATGCACACAAGCTTCAAATGAAGAATGGATATAAAATCTTAACGTTCATTACAGCTATGTCTGCCATTGGTTCCTGACACTTCAACTGGTATTTTTTCCCTAGTTTTGAAGAATAAATACGATACGCGCACATAATGAATCTGGCAAGGGAGTATAATTTTGTTGCACGCATCATGTTTTTTTTTTTTTCGATTATGGGGGCATACTTGTAACAATCTGATTTAAAGATTGCTACTACGTAAGGAAATCTTAGTTTCTAACACAAAAAATTAGCCTTTCTTCCCGTCATTATAAATAGTATCCATCTTTTCCCATCTACGTGAAGCAAAGAAATTTCAAGCAAAATCTGACCTCTTAAATTTGTTGAGAAACAAAAATTATCTATCATACTCAGTGATGTAGAATTTTGTTATAACTCATACTAATACTAAATGTTTAAATCCCAATCGTACTTACTCCAAGATGTCTCAGGAAAGCTTCGCCTTTGCAATGTATTTATTAGAAAAGTTTTACACAAAAAATATAAAGAAGAATATTGCTGCAGTAATTATTATAAGTGATTTGCAGGTTGTTATGAAGCATACATGTGAGCTCACATTCAGATATAATGGCTGCAAAAGTCCCGTATTGGGCAAAATTTCGTTAAATAAAAATAAAAGTTCATTGAATTTTTATGATATTTTTCCCTTATATCTATCAATTGCTGAGATTCAAAAAGGTGTGTGATGTGTGATTTGGATTTTTAACGTAGCTTTAACAATTTTTTCAGTCATACGATATTTGCAGTGTGACAGTTTATAGTGATGTCTAGCATTGGGTCATCATGCCGCAGGCAGGTAGCACCATGTCCCACCCAGTCACATTATCCTGACACCAGGCCGACCAGTCCTAACACTGACCACTTCATGCTGAGCGCCAAGCAAGGCAGCTACTAGTACTATTTTTATAATTATCTGGTAAGACTCGGCCGTGGTTCTAACCCGAGACATCCCGCATCTAACCACCAGGCCACCGAAGCGGTTCAAAGAGGTAGAACACATTTTGCCCCACTGCGTGAACAGGAAAAGTACACCATGTCGGTTATTAGTCGGCATGATTAGTCGGCATGATAAGCTTTGAACTGTTAGCCATTAAGGACCAATACACATTTCTTTAATACATTTTTATATAATTTTAACCAATTTAGATTGGCTTTGCTTGGAACCTCACAGTACTAGTCAACATTTGCCCGTGTTGAATCTAGATGAGGTCATAGTGAAACAGAACATTTGTACTTCCTGTTTCTAAGCATGTGACTTGGCACTTCATCCCTTTACAGAAAATCATACGATGATGGCGGTGCAGACACAATAGAGCATTGTCGTCTGCTCGTTCTTCCTTCCTTCCTGCCATTATTAATTGTTTTAACTTCCTATCTGGGATTGTAAATAGTAATATTTTCTCTCACATGAAGTAATTATACATTTTGCCGTTTCTTTTCTTTAAGACCTGAAAGTGATATCCCCTGGATCCTACACGAGGATGAAAGATAATATTCAGTAAAATCATATTATATATTGAGAAAAATATTATCATAGGGGTTTGAGATTACTTTTAATTCGTTCCCTATTAACGCTCGAACACAGGTCTCTAGGTTACATCAAGAATAACATTGAATGTGTGCACCAACCCTTATACCCCACGACCATTCACAGATGTCCCAAATGGATATAACATAGTTGTTGAAAAGGCGATTTTTGCCGTTACCTGTAGATTTGGGCTTGAGTCTCGCTACGTTTGATGATTTTCGCTTTGATTTACGGCAGACCTCTATGTTTGTTTGACATAAACATAATTATACAGGCGTTGAATTAGCGCACGTTCTAAAAAGGATATTTACAGCTTCTCGAGCTGTATATTTTAAATTATAGCCTTTCATGTATGTTTGTATGTATGTATGTATATATGCATGCATGTCTGTATGCCTGTATGCATATCTGTATGTATATATTAATGTAATATTGTGGAACAGATTGTCATTGATCACTATAATATAATTAATCATGCTTGCTGGCATAAATCTGTATAGACACACACAGAAATAACTTAAAAGCGATCATCTGCCTAAAAAAAGATATTAATCTCAATCTCCAGACATGGCTGCTGAAACCAGGTTTCACCTTAGTTTCTGAAAGAGTCTTTATGTATTTTCAAGGAAACAGCATCAATGTAGTCAGATTCATCACGATGGAATATGTGGTGCATTTATTGCAGAAATCAATTTAATGTGCTAGATGTTTATAAAGAGCTCTTAAAAAAGTCTATGTGCTAAAATACACATGGGCGAACTAGTAATTTGGACACACAATCGAAATACATAGTTCAGGAAAAACAAAACAAATGTTTTATATGTGACTGATATAGCAAACGGGCTGATATAGCAAACGGGAAAGATGAGTTAACTGATACATAATAACGCATGCTAAAAACAATAAGACAAGGAAGAGAAATAACTTCAGAATATCAAGCGACGAGAAACCCCGCACCCCACAAAGTAATATATATATATATATATATATATATATATATATATATATATATATATATATATATATATATATCACATGCATTAAAAGAACATGGCTTTTAAAGTGTTGGTATAAAGCAATTTGATATACCAATGCTATTGGTATATCAAATTGTGGTCCGCCCATGGCGCAATAATACGCATATTTAAACATTTTTGCAAATGTGTGCTGTCGATCAGTATGAATTTCCACTCATTAATCATTAGTGTCGTATGAGAATAACGACAAAAAGTACTAATAATCCCCGTTTTCTAAATGAATTTAATATGGTACACAATTGCATCGTAACCCTTTCTGCTTTGCGTTCCCCCCTCCCTTCTAATGCATAAGGGACAAAATACGCAGAAATCTGGAGTGAAAGAGAAAAAGAATTTTGGCTGGATGAAAACCTTGAAACTGAACATACACCAAGAAACCTACAAGAATATGATTGGTTGCAGCGGTATGTGTACCCTTTCCTTGGGATTTATCTAAAGTGTTTTTATTATCAATGATACAAAATTGCAATAGCCTGTTGACACTATACGGTATATTTTTGTTTACGAGGCTCACATACTGCAATTTAATGCTTGTTGTTGTGGTTGTTGTTGTTGTTGTGGTTTCTTAAACCTCTTATAATGTTCAAAAATCGATTATTATTAATTAAATATGAAAATGTTCAAAGCCTTCCTCTCTCTCTCTCTCTCTCTCTCTCTCTCTTTTCATCCAGCCAAAATTTTTTTTCACTCTCCCTCCAGCCTCGCTTCTTTTTAATAACAAATTTATACATCAAATCACACACACACACACACACACACACACACACACACACACACACACACACACATGTCAATAATGTCTTACATGTATTTCTGAATTTACCGCAGTTGTACCGCAGTATACTCCGGCGTAGGAATATGTCGTACGTTCCTACGCCGTATCAATCGAGTTCGTTCCACGACTAGAAACTAATAGAACCTTTTGTGGTTTTGTATTTATTGCATATCCTAATTTTAGTCACACATTCATTTCAATTTTTGTAATGTATACTTTTAAAATGTATCCATTTTGTATTTGGCGTTTTACGAAAGATATTGTATAACCTCTGGAAAAATCCCCATGTGACGTACGTAACCGGGGCTCGGCCTAGGTATATACTGGCAAGTTGCGACATCGATCTGTCTGCATTGCTGAGATAGTGATTTACTCTTTAGCTTTGAATGTTTCGAAAATGTCGAATGCGACATATGAATTAATTGAAACTGCAGTCACAGGCAAGTGGAAGTTTTCTTATTTCTCGAGTGGAAAATAGGTTTTGGACCAAGAAGTGACCCTTTCTTCATACACCACACTTACTGAATATATATATTATTGAGCTGTCTATAAATGTATAAAGTATATACTCATTTGTAATGTATCAATGCTGGTGTCATCTTATTTCAAAATCACACACACACACACACACACACACACACACACACACACTGCTTCCAAGCAAATTTCGTGGCAATTTTCACAGAATAACTACTTAAATGCATACAAGTTTATACAGAAAGCTTATTACTTACAGTACTTTCAAACTCTCTATTATATATTTCATTACAAAAAATTATTGATGGATTAAATTTAATTGTGATAATTTTAGCATATATTTTAAACAAAACAAAGATTCAGTTTCTTTGTAACACGCAGATTAGACTTTTTAGAATCATTTTGATATATTTTTAACAAGAAGATTCTAAATAATATTGTTATATTTTCTTCATTTCATTTTTTACTTGAAGAGTATCAATAATTTAAAATATAAACACACATAGAATTCCCAACGTTTGTCATAGTGATGAAAAAGTCTCCACAACAATATTGTACCAAACTGTAGTACATCTATATATATATTCAGACCAACGTTTTGAAACTCTGAAGTTTAAATGAATTTTAGGTGTTTATGCTTTTTTTTAATAGATGATTTACATTGTGGAATGTTTCTTCCTTGTGTCGTTAATGCTGCACATGGGAACGACATCAAACGTTTTATTTCCTCTAAGGTCGTTATTCAGCACGTGGTGTCCATTATCAAATTCATCTGATGATCAAATGCTGTAAGTACTGTCCCTTAATTATCTGTCTATAGCTGTCTTGCAACTATTAAGAGTATTTGGTTCTAGGTACAAACCGTCCGGTTTATTTAAAGTAATCAGGCAGGAACCAATTTAAGTGTCTAATGAAACAGGGCTAAATATTTCTTTGGAGGAATTTTTAATCATGCCTTGAATATTGGTACGACTCCGAGTGTCTCTCTTACTTGTCTGGATGTTTATAAAATTCCAGTACAAGATTTCAGCATCAAAGTGCTCTCTCTCTCTCTCTCTCTCTCTCTCTCTCTCTCTCTCTCTCTCTCATGTTTGATGTCGCGTTGCTCACCAGCGTCATCTCAAAACTGATTGTCACACATTATGTCCACGATATTGTTGTCAATCTCAGCTAACTCTAATTGGTCGGCATAAATACCGTGAAATGCACATAAACTGCTCGACTCCACTTTCAGTACTCTCCCTTTCTCCCCAACGAGAAAAGCGGCCATTTTAACCAAATGTGACTGCATATCTTTAAATAACAAATGTGTGCTGGCTTTTGTTAATAACTTAAAATGTATAACGATAAATCATTCCGAATTTTTTATAACTGTACTATTATTTAATACTACACGGAATCAAAGACAGAACATCTCTATCGCACTCCAGATCAGCCATATAAGATTTAAAACGTGTATGTAATAAAAATAACTATGTAATATTCACGAATAATTTGTGACAGATATAACCATTTGAAAAAAGAAAGTTAATTTGCTGAATAATTTTGTCATGAATCACGAAAACACTATATTAGTATCATTTAAGTCGTAACAAGATTCCTCGGCAATTTCCGTACCTTCCTTACTGACGGAAGCTACCGACGTACCGGTACAGTAAAAAAGTACAGTGGTACGTACCACCGAGAAAAATATACAGTGGTGCATCGGTATACAAGTAAAAACTGATTTTGGGATTATAGGACGCTCTACTAAAAGACTGATATGAGGAGTAAATAACATGTATCACAGTAAACCTAAGTCACGAAGCATATCGTTTCCATTGTTTTGAGCTTCGTACAAAAACTGAAGTCAAATGATGTCATATATCGTCATAAAACTGTGCTTAAAAGAATAGCACAAAATAATACCCGTCCCTTAAGAAAGAACAATAATACAGGAACGCGTCATACAAACCTTAAGGTTTTGGAGTTGCTGGTTGTTTAAATCATCAATCTATCCGTTCTTATATTCACATAGCTATGCATTATTTTGTCTAACTTTTTACTTATTTTCTTTCTCCGTCTGTCTGTCTTTCTTTCCCTGCTTTCTTCCTGTACATCAGCATAAATTGAAGAGTTTGTTCCTGCTCTTTATCTTCTGCTAGTAATTTTTCTCTTTGATTTTATATATTTCGGTTATACCAAAATTATTCCATTTATTTTCCATATACGGACAATTCTAATAATAGATTGATTAAGTTAAACATGTATTTCTTTCTCTGTTCAATGGCCTAAAAGAAATCCCATTTGCACTTATTAGTGTTATTCTTTAGTATTAAATGTGTGTGCTTAGAATTTTAACAGACGGTTTTGAAACCATGTGTTTGCACATGCACAAACTAGAAACTCGGCCTTATTATCAAAATAATCTTTAACATATTAGATCAGTCAGCTGCCTATTGAGAGGTGTGTCAGTTTGTGGAGAAATTAACAAAGCCTACTTAAACACACACACACACACACACACACACACACACACGCACACACACACATACATACAT
>JAECUM010063237.1:0-16303 GCA_016617855.1 Megalonaias nervosa
TGTTTCTTGTCCCTACCTGACTTTCAGATAATTTGCGATATGGGATTTGGCCAATTTCAAAAGATACCTTCCAAAACAAAACGTAAATGTCTTGGTCCAGTTTGAAGGTTTTGGAGTCGTGGTTTGTAGACAAAGCATTGTATATTCCAACCCGCACTTGTTGGTGATCAATACCTAAAGTATTTCAATTCTGCATATATACCTGTAGTTCCGCTAGAGGTCGTTGTCGGCGATGTGGTTCTTGTGGTTGCCGTACTCTCAGTTGTTGGGTTAGTCGTGCTTGTCTGGAACTGTGTCGTTGTACTGGTTATTGCTGGCGTAGTGCTTTCAGTAGTCGCAGACTGTGTGGTTGTGCTACTGGTCTCAGCTTCAGTAATCGTTACAGTTGGAATCGGACTTGTTGTGGAGCTCGTGCTTGCCACGGTTGTGCTAGTACTCGATGGAACTTGTCTTGTAGATGTAGTGCTTATTAACGTCGTCGTTGTTGTTGGCATCTCTGTGGATTGAGTAGTAGACACCGTGCTGGATGTGCTGCTTGTTGCCGGCACCTCAGTCGTTGTACTCATGCTTCCCTGCGCTGTTGTAGTTGTGGCCTCTGTGGTGACTGTTCTTGCTTCCGTCGTGGTGCTGCTTGTTCTTGTTTGTTCTGTGAGAATGAATTGAAAAATGAAATTGACAAGAATGATTCTCTTTCAGTGTATAAAAGCAATGTAGTCTGGAAAGAAAAACGTACTATTGTAAAGCGTTTCCCTAAAACCTATAGATGCAACGTGAGCAGCAGAGCCTTTTTATTCCATCTTCTAAAGACACGCAACGCTGCAAACACCTAGCATAATGAACGTTCACTAATTTCAGACACTTATGTTGCTAAGGTGTAGCCAATGGAATCCGTTTCAGTTTTCAATCATGTGTTCACGACCGTATTAGATGGAACAATTTTCGTTGCAACAAGAAATTTTGGATCATATAGTTTATCCCATTCGCTCCATTTCCAATGTACATTTATTTCAGACATATTTGTGTACCTGTATATGAGTTACATAGCAAATTTGGCAAAAGTCACCAAAGATGAGCCATTAGCTTCTGATACGTATTCCTTTCAACAAATATTTCAATCCTGGGTTCAATATACAAATGTTTATCTGAATGTTGTATATAAATGTGGTGAGCTCATTTTCGTCCCCATCTTCTCACTCCTTTTCGACTAAATTTAAAAGGAAAGGCCGCTCGTCAGTGAGTACTTTAAACCCAAACTGTTTCATCAATCTTGCCTCATACATGTCTCCAGCTGCATCTTTTACACTCTCTAGTTCTCTCGCATTTACCTCTATGATACATAAATTCAATCAGGATTCACCTACATACACCTATTCTTGATGTTTAGAATTACGCTTTCTTAGATCGCTCTCATTCTGTCCATCATAAATTGAATAATTGCCTTTAATTTGAAAATTTCAGATCTTTCATAATTTGGAGCAATGTGGAATATTCTATTTCCCTTAATATTTCGATTTCAGCAGTCTTAAATTGACACGATTTGAGATTCTAATAATCAGTCGCATTCCAACAATGATTAAAACCATCAAAGACAGATTCTTTATTTAATTGTCAAAAATACCAATAAGAATGACAACGAAAACCACCATCTCACTCGTTAGTCGCTGTTTCTTGTTCCTACCTGACTTTCAGATAATTTGCGATATGGGAATCGGCCAATTTCAAAAGATACCTTCCAAAACAAAACGTAAATGTCTTGGTCCTGTTTGAAGGTTTTGGAGTCGTGGTTTGTAGTCAAAGCATTGTATATTCCAACCCGCATTTGTTGATGATCAAAACCTAAAGTATTTCAATTCTGCATATATACCTGTAGTTCCGCTAGAGGTCGTTGTCGGCGATGTGGATCTTGTGGTTGCCGTACTCTCAGTTGTTGGGTTAGTCGTGCTTGTCTGGAACTGTGTCGTTGTACTGGTTATTGCTGGCGTAGTGCTTTCAGTAGTCGCAGACTGTGTGGTTGTGCTACTGGTCTCAGCTTCAGTACTCGTTACAGTTGGAATCGGACTTGTTGTGGAGCTCGTGCTTGCCACGGTTGTGCTAGTACTCGATGGAACTTGTCTTGTAGATGTAGTGCTCATTAACGTCGTCGTTGTTGTTGGCATCTCTGTGGATTGAGTAGTAGACACCGTGCTGGATGTGCTGCTTGTTGTCGGCACCTCAGTCGTTGTACTCATGCTTCCCTGCGCTGTTGTAGTTGTTGCCTCTGTGGTGACTGTTGTTGCTTCCGTCGTGGTGCTGCTTGTTCTTGTTTGTTCTGTGAGAATGAATTGAAAAATGAAATTGACAAGAATGATTCTCTTTCAGTGTATAAAAGCAATGTAGTCTGGAAAGAAAAACGTACTATTGTAAAGCGTTTCCCTAAAACCTATAGATGAAACGTGAGCATCAGAGCCTTTTTATTCCATCTTCTAAAGATACGCAATGCTGCAAACAACTAACATAATGAAATTTCAACCATTTCAGACACTTATATTGCTAAGTTTTCGCCAATATAATCAGTCTCAGTTTTCAATCATGTGTTCACCATCGTATTAGATGGAACAATGTTCGTTGCAACAACAAACTTTGGATCATATAGTTTATCCAAATCTATCTATTTCCAATGTGTATTTATTTCAGACATATTTGTGTATCTGTATCTGCGTTACATAGCAAATTTGGCAAAAGTCAAAAAAGATGCGCCATTAGCTTCTGACACGTATTCCTTTCAACAAATATTTCAATCCTGGGTTCAATATACAATGCTTATCTGAACGTTGTATATAAATGTGGTGAGCTCATTTTCGTCCCCATCTTCTCACTCCTTTTCTACCAAATTTAAAAGGAAAGGCCACTCGTCCGGGAGTGCTTTAAACCCAAACTGTTTCATCAATCTTCCCTCATACATGTCTCCAGCTGCATCTTTCACAGTCTCTAGTTCTCTCGCATTTACCTCTATGATACATAAATTCAATCAGGATTCACCTACATACACCTGTTCTTGATATTTAGAATTACGCTTTCTTAAATCACTCTCATTCTGTCCATCTTAAATTGAATAATTGCCTTTAATTTGAGAAATTCAGATCTTTCATAATTTGCAGCAATGTGGAATATTCTATTTCCCTTAATATTCCGATTTCACCAGTCTTAAATTGACACGATTTGAGATTCTAATAATCAGTCGCATTCCAACAATGATTAACACCATGAAAGGCAGTTTCCTTATTTAATTGTCAAAAAAACCAATAGGATTGACAACGAAAACCACCATCTCACTCGTTAGTAACTGTTTCTTGTCCCTACCTGACTTTCAGATAATTTGCGATATGGGATTTGGCCAATTTCAAAAGATACCTTCCAAAACAAAACGTAAATGTCTTGGTCCTGTTTGAAGGTTTTGGAGTCGTGGTTTGTAGACAAAGCATTGTATATTCCTACCCGCATTTGTTGGTGATCAATACCTAAAGTATTTCAATTCTGCATATATACCTGTAGTTCCGCTAGAGGTCGTTGTCGGCGATGTGGTTCTTGTGGTTGCCGTACTCTCAGTTGTTGGGTTAGTCGTGCTTGTCTGGAACTGTGTCGTTGTACTGGTTATTCCTGGCGTAGTGCTTTCAGTAGTCGCAGACTGTGTGGTTGTGCTACTGGTCTCAGCTTCAGTACTCGTTACAGTTGGAATCGGACTTGTTGTGGAGCTCGTGCTTGCCACGGTTGTGCTAGTACTCGATGGAACTTGTCTTGTAGATGTAGTGCTTATTAACGTCGTCGTTGTTGTTGGCATCTCTGTGGATTGAGTAGTAGACACCGTGCTGGATGTGCTGCTTGTTGTCGGCACCTCAGTCGTTATACTCATGCTTCCCTGCGCTGTTGCAGTTGTGGCCTCTGTGGTGACTGTTGTTGCTTCCGTCGTGGTGCTGCTTGTTCTTGTTTGTTCTGTGAGAATGAATTGAAAAATGAAATTGACAAGAATGATTCTCTTTCAGTGTATAAAAGCAATGTAGTCTGGAAAGGAAAACGTACTACTGTAAAGAGTTTCCCTAAAACCTATAGATGCAACGTGAGCAGCAGAGCCTTTTTATTCCATCTTCTAAAGATACGCAATGCTGCAAACACCTAACATAATGAACTCTCACCCATTTCAGACACTTATGTTGCTAAGGTGTCGCCAATGGAAACCGTTTCAATTTTCAATCATGTGTTCACGATGGTAATAGATGAAACAATTTTAGTTGCAACAACAAACTTTGGATCATATAATTTATCCCATTCGCTCCATTTCCAATGTACATTTATTTCAGACATATTTGTGTACCTGTATATGAGTTACATAGCATATTTGGCAAAAGTCACCAAAGATGAGAAATTAGCTTCTGATACGTATTCCTTTCAACAAATATTTCAATCCTGGATTCAATATACAATTGTTTATCTGAATGTTGTATATAAATGTGGTGAGCTCATTTTCGTCCCCATCTTCTCACTCCTTTTCTACCAAATTTAAAAGGAAAGGCCGCTCGTCAGTGAGTACTTTAAACCCAAACTGTTTCATCAATCTTGCCTCATACATGTCTCCAGCTGCATCTTTCGCAGTCTCTTGTTCTCTCGCATTTACCTCTATCATACATAAATTCAATCAGGATTCACCTACATACACCTATTCTTGATGTTTAGAATTACGCTTTCTTAAATCACTCTCATTCTGTCCATCTTAAATTGAATAATTGCCTTTAATTTGAGAATTTCAGATCTTTCATAATTTGCAGCAATGTGGAATATTCTATTTCCCTTAATATTTCGATTTCAGCAGTCTTAAATTGACACGATTTGAGATTCTAATAATCAGTCGCATTCCAACAATGATTAACACCATGAAAGGCAGTTTCTTTATTTAATTGTAAAAAATACCGATAGGAATGACTACGAAAACCACCATCTCACTCGTTAGGCTCTGTTTCTTGTCCCAACTTCACTTTCACATAATTTGTGATATGAGATTCGGCCAATTTCAAAAGATACCTTCCAAAACAAAACGTAAATGTCTTGGTCCTGTTTGAAGGTTTTGGAGTCGTGGTTTGTAGACAAAGCATTGTATATTCCAACCCGCATTTGTTGATGATCAAAACCTAAAGTATTTCAATTCTGCATATATACCTGTAGTTCGGCTAGAGGTCGTTGTCGGCGATGTGGTTCTTGTGGTTACCGTACTCTCAGTTGTTGGGTTAGTCGTGCTTGTCTGGAACTGTGTCGTTGTACTGGTTATTGCTGGCGTAGTGCTTTCAGTAGTCGCAGACTGTGTGGTTGTGCTACTGGTCTCAGCTTCAGTACTCGTTACAGTTGGAATCGGACTTGTTGTGGAGCTCGTGCTTGCCACGGTTGTGCTAGTACTCGATGGAACTTGTCTTGTAAATGTAGTGCTCATTAACGTCGTCGTTGTTGTTGGCATCTCTGTGGATTGAGTAGTAGACACCGTGCTGGATGTGCTGCTTGTTGTCGCCACCTCAGTCGTTGTACTCATGCTTCCCTGCGCTGTTGTAGTTGTTGCCTCTGTGGTGACTGTTGTTGCTTCCGTCGTGGTGCTGCTTGTTCTTGTTTGCTCTGTGAGAATGAATTGAAAAATGAAATTGACAAGAATGATTCTCTTTCAGTGTATGAAAGCAATGTAGTCTGGAAAGAAAAACGTACTATTGTAAAGCGTTTCCCTAAAACCTATAGATGCAACGTGAGCATCAGAGCCTTTTTATTCCATCTTCTAAAGATACGCAATGCTGCAAACAACTAACATAATGAAATTTCAACCATTTCAGACACTTATATAGCTAAGTTTTCGCCAATATAATCAGTCTCAGTTTTCAATCATGTGTTCACCATCGTATTAGATGGAGCAATGTTCGTTGCAACAACAAACTTTGGATCATATAGTTTGTCCAAATCTATCTATTTCCAATCTGTATTTATTTCAGACATATTTGTGTATCTGTATCTGCGTTACATAGCAAATTTGGCAAAAGTCAAAAAAGATGCGCCATTAGCTTCTGACACGTATTCCTTTCAACAAATATTTCAATCCTGGGTTCAATATACAAATGCTTATCTGAACGTTGTATATAAATGTGGTGAGCTCATTTTCGTCCCCATCTTCTCACTCCTTTTCTACCAAATTTAAAAGGAAAGGCCACCCGTCAGTAAGTGCTTTAAACCCAAACTGTTTCATCAATCTTGCCTCATACATGTCTCCAGCTGCATCTTTCGCAGTCTCTAGTTCTCTCGCATTTACCTCTATCATACATAAATTCAATCAGGATTCACCTACATACACCTGTTCTTGATATTTAGAATTATGCTTTCTTAAATCACTCTCGTTCTGTCCATCTTAAATTGAATAATTGCCTTTAATTTGAGAAATTCAGATCTTTCATAATTTGCAGCAATGTGGAATATTCTATTTCCTTTAATATTTCGATTTCACTAGCCTTAAATTGACACGATTTGAGATTCTAATAATCAGTCGCATTCCAACAATGATTAACACCATGAAAGGCAGTTTCTTTACTTAATTGTAAAAAATACCGATAGGAATGACAACGTAAACCACCATCTCACTCGTTAGGCTATGTTTCTTGTCCCTACTTCACTTTCACATACTTTGCGATATGAGATTCGGCCAACTTCAAAAGTTACCTTCCAAAACAAAACGTAAATGTCTTGGTCCTGTTTGAAGGTTTTGGAGTCGTGGTTTGTAGACAAAGCATTGTATATTCCAACCCGCATTTGTTGGTGATCAAAACCTAAAGTATTTCAATTCTCCATATATACCTGTAGTTCCGCTAGAGGTCGTTGTCGGCGATGTGGTTCTTGTGGTTGCCGTACTCTCAGTTGTTGGGTTAGTCGTGCTTGTCTGGAACTGTGTCGTTGTACTGGTTATTGCTGGCGTAGTGCTTTCAGTAGTCGCAGACTTTGTGGTTGTGCTACTGGTCTCAGCTTCAGTACTCGTTACAGTTGGAATCGGACCTGTTGTGGAGCTCGTGCTTGCCACGGTTGTGCTAGTACTCGATGGAACTTGTCTTGTAGATGTAGTGCTTATTAACGTCGTCGTTGTTGTTGGCATCTCTGTGGATTGAGTAGTAGACACCGTGCTGGATGTGCTGCTTGTTGTCGGCATCTCAGTCGTTGTACTCATGCTTCCCTGCGCTGTTGTAGTTGTTGCCTTTGTGGTGACTGTTGTTGCTTTCGTCGCGGTGCTGCTTGTTCTTGTTTGTTCTGTGAGAATGAATTGAAAAATGAAATTGACAAGAATGATTCTCTTTCAGTGTATAAAAGCAATGTAGTCTGGAAAGAAACGCGTACTATTGTAAAGCGTTTCCCTAAAACCTATAGATGCAACGTGAGCAGCAGAGCCTTTTTATTCCATCTTCTAAAGATACGCAATGCTGCAAACACCTAACATAATGAACTCTCACCCATTTCAGACATTTATGTTGCTAAGGTGTCGCCAATGGAAACCGTTTCAATTTTCAATCATGTGTTCACGATGGTTATAGATGAAACAATTTTCGTTGCAACAACAAACTTTGGATCATATAGTTTATCCCATTCGCTCCATTTCCAATGTACATTTATTTCAGACATATTTGTGTACCTGTATATGGGTTACATAGCAAATTTGGCAAAAGTCACCAAAGATGAGCCATTAGCTTCTGATACGTATTCCTTTCAACAAATATTTCAATCCTGGGTTCAATATACAAATGTTTATCTGAATGTTGTATATAAATGTGGTGAGCTCATTTTCGTCCCCATCTTCTCACTCCTTTTCGACCAAATTTAAAAGGAAAGGCCGCTCGTCAGTGAGTACTTTAAACCCAAACTGTTTCATCAATCTTGCTTCATACATGTCTCCAGCTGCATCTTTCACAGTCTCTAGTTCTCTCGCATTTACCTCTATGATAAATAACTCAATCAGGATTCACCTACATACACCTATTCTTCATAGTTACAATTACGCTTTCTTAAATCACTCTCATTCTGTCCATCTTAAATTGAATAATTGCCTTTAATTTGAGAATTTCAGAACTTTCATAATTTGCAGCAATGTGGAATATTCTATTTCCCTTAATATTTCGATTTCAGCAGTCTTAAATTGACACGATGTGAGATTCTAATAATCAGTCGCATTCCAACAATCATTAAAACCATGAAAGACACTTTCTTTATTTAATTGTCAAAAATACCAATAGTATTGACAACGAAAGCCACCATCTCACTCGTTAGGCCCTGTTTCTTGTCCCTACCTGACTTTCAGATAATTTGCGATATGAGATTCGGCCAATTTCAAAAGATACCTTCCAAAAAAAATGGTTACAGTCTTGGTCCAGTTTGAAAGTTTTGGAGTCGTGGTTTGTAGACAAAGCATTGTATATTCCAACCCGCATTTGTTGGTGATCAAGACCTAAAGTATTTCAATTCTGCATATATACCTGTAGTTCCGTTAGAGGTCGCTGTCGGCGATGTGGTTCTTGTGGTTGCCGTACTCTCAGTTGTTGGGTTAGTCATGCTTGTCTGGAACTGTGTCGTTGTACTGGTTAATGCTGGCGAAGTGCTTTCAGTAGTCGCAGACTGTGTGGTTGTGCTACTGGTCTCAGCTTCAGTACTCGTTACAGTTGGAATCGGACTTGTTGTGGAGCTCGTGCTTGCCACGGTTGTGCTAGTACTCGATGGGACTTGTGTTGTAGATGTAGTGCTTATTAACGTCGTCGTTGTTGTTGGCATCTCTGTGAATTGAGTAGTAGACACCGTGCTGGATGTGCTGCTTGTTGTCGGCACCTCAGTCGTTGTACTCATGCTTCCCTGCGCTGTTGTAGTTGTGGCCTCTGTGGTGACTGTTGTTGCTTCCGTCGTGGTGCTGCTTGTTCTTGTTTGTTCTGTGAGAATGAATTGAAAAATGAAATTGACAAGAATGATTCTCTTTCAGTGTATAAAAGCAATGTAGTCTGGAAAGAAAAACGTACTATTGTAAAGCGTTTCCCTAAAACCTATAGATGCAACGTGAGCAGCAGAGCCTTTTTATTCCATTATCTAAAGATACGCAATGCTGCAAACACCTAGCATAATGAACTTTCACCCATTTCAGACACTTATGTTGCTAAGGTGTCGCCAATGGAATCCGTTTCAGTTTTCAATCATGTGTTCACGATCGTATTAGATGGAACAATTTTCGTTGCAACAACAAACTTTGGATCATATAGTTTATCCAAATCTATCTATTTCCAATGTACATTTATTTCAGAAATATTTGTGTATCTGTATATCCGTTAAATAGCAAATTTGGCAAAATTCACCAAAAATGAGCCATTAGCTTCTGACACGTATTCCTTTCAACAAATATTTCAATCCTGGGTTCAATATACAAATGTTTATCTGAACATGGATATAAATGTGGTGAGCTCATTTTCGTCCCCATCTTCTCACTCCTTTTCTACCAAATTTACTAGGCAATTCCACTCATCAGTGAGTGCTTTAAACCCAAACTGTTTCATCAATCTTACCTCATACATATCTCTATCTGCATCTTTCACAGTCTCTAGTTCTCTCGCATTTACCTCTATGATACATAAATTCAATCAGGATTCACCTACATACACCTATTCTTGATATTTAGAATTACGCTTTCTTAAATCACTCTCATTCAGTCCATCTTAAATTGAATAATTGCCTTTAATTTGAGAATTTCAGATCTTTCATAATTTGCAGCAATGTGGAAAATTCTATTTCCCTGAATATTTCGATTTCAGCAGTCTTAAATTGACACGATTTGAGATTTTAATAATCAGTCGCATTCCAACAATCATTAAAACCATCAAAGGCACTTTCTTTATTTAATTGTCAAAAATACCAATAGTATTGACAACGAAAACCACCATCTCACTCGTTAGGCTCTGTTTCTTGTCCCTACTTGACTTTCACATAATTTGCGTTATGTGATTCGGCCAATTTCAAAAGATAACTTCCAAAACAAAACGTAAATGTCTTGGTCCAGTTTGAAAGTTTTGGAGTCGTGGTTTGTAGACAAAGCATTGTATATTCCAACCCGCATTTGCTGGTGATCAAAACCTAATGTATTTCAATTCTGCATATATACCTGTAGTTCCGCTAGAGGTCGCTGTCGGCGATGTGGTTCTTGTGGTTGCCGTACTCTCAGTTGTTGGGTTAGTCATGCTTGTCTGGAACTGTGTCGTTGTACTGGTTGTTGCTGGCGTAGTGCTTTCAGTAATCACAAACTGTGTGGTTGTGCTACTGGTCTCAGCTTCAGTACTCGTTACAGTTGGAATCGGATTTGTTGTGGAGCTCGTGCTTGCCACGGTTGTGCTAGTACTCGATGGGACTTGTGTTGTAGATGTAGTGCTTATTAACGTCGTCGTTGTTGTTGGCATATCTGTGGATTGAGTAGTAGACACCGTGCTGGATGTGCTGCTTGTTGCCGGCACCTCAGACGTTGTACTCATGCTTCCCTGCGCTGTTGTAGTTGTTGCCTCTGTGGTGACTGTTGTTGCTTCCGTCGTGGTGCTGCTTGTTCTTGTTTGTTCTGTGAGAATGAATTCAAAAATGAAATTGACAAGAATGATTCTCTTTCAGTCTATAAAAGCAATGTAGTCTGGAAAGAAAAACGTACTATTGTAAAGCGTTTCCCTAAAACCTATAGATGCAACGTGAGCAGCAGAGCCTTTTTATTCCATTATATAAAGATACGCAATGCTGTAAACACCTAGCATAATGAACTTTCACCCATTTCAGACACTTAAGTTGCTAAGGTGTCGCCAATGGAATCCGTTTCAGTTTTCAATCATGGGTTCACGATCGTATTAGATGGAACAATTTTCGTTGCAACAACAAACTTTGAATCATATAGTTTATCCAAATCTATCTATTTCCAATGTACATTTATTTCAGAAATTTTTGTGTATCTGTATATCCGTTAAATAGCAAATTTGGCAAAAGTCACCAAAGATGAGCCATTAGCTTCTGATACGTATTCCTTTCAACAAATATTTCAATCCTGGGTTCAATATACAAATGTTTATCTGAACGTTGTATATAAATGTGGTGAGCTCTTTTTCGTCCCCATCTTCTCACTCCTTTTCTACCAAATTTAAAAGGCAATTCCACTCGTCAGTGAGTGCTTTAAACCCAAACTGTTTCATCAGTCTTGCCTCATACATATCTCTATCTGCATCTTTCACAGTCTCTAGTTCTCTCGCATTTACTTCTATGATACATAAATTCAATCAGGATTCACCTACATACACCTATTCTTGACATTTAGAATTACGCTTTCTTAAATCACTCTCATTCTGTCCATCTTAAATTCAATAATTGCCTTTAATTTGAGAATTTCAGATCTTTCATAATTTGCAGCAATGTGGAATATTCTATTTCCCTGAATATTTCGATTTCAGCAGTCTTAAATTGACACGATTTGAGATTTTAATAATCAGTCGCATTCCAACAATCATTAAAACCATCAAAGGCAGTTTCTTTATTTAATTGTCAAAAATACCAATAGGAATGAATACGAGAACCACCATCTCCCTCGTTATTCTCTGTTTCTTGTCCCTACTTGACTTTCACATAATTTGCGATATGAGATTCAACCAATTTCAAAAGATACCTTCGAAAAAAAATGGTAAAAGTCTTGGTCCAGTTTGAAGGTTTTGGAGTCGTGGTTTGTAGACAAAGAATTGTATATTCTAACCAGCATTTGTTGGTGATCAAAACCTAAAGTATTTCATTTCTGCATATATACCTGTAGTTCCGCTAGAGGTCGTTGTCGGCGATGTGGTTCTTGTGGTTGCCGTACTCTCAGTTGTTGGGTTAGTCGTGCTTGTCTGGAACTGTGTCGTTGTACTGGTTATTGCTGGCGAAGTGCTTTCAGTAGTCGCAGACTGTGTGGTTGTGCTACTGGTCTCAACTTCAGTACTCGTTACAGTTGGAATCGGACTTGTTGTGGAACTCGCGCTTGCCACGGTTGTGCTAGTACTCGATGGAACTTTTGTTGTAGATGTAGTGCTTATTAACGTCGTCGTTGTTGTTGGCATCTCTATGGATTGAGTAGTAGACACCGTGCTGGATGTGCTGCTTGTTGTCGGCACCTCAGTCGTTGTACTCATGCTTCCCTGCGCTGTTGTAGTTGTTGCCTCTGTGGTGACTGTTGTTGCTTCCGTCGTGGTGCTGCTTGTTCTTGTTTGTTCTGGTGAGAATGAATTGAAAAATGAAATTGCCAAGAATGATTCTCTTTCAGTGTATAAAAGCAATGTAGTCTGGAAAGAAAAACGTACTATTGTAAAGCGTTTCCCTAAAACCTATAGATGCAACGTGAGCAGAAGAGCCTTTTTATTCCATCTTCTAAAGATATGCAATGCTGCAAACACCTAACATAATGAACTTTTACCCATTTCAGACACTTATGTTGCTAAGTTTTCGCCAATATAATCAGTCTCAGTTTTCAATCATGTGTTCACGATCGTATTAGATGGAACAATTTTCGTTGCAACAACAAACTTTGAATCATATAGTTTATTCGAAACTATCTATTTCCATTGTGTATTTATTTCAGACATATTTGTGTATCTGTATATGCGTTAGCAGCAGAGAGGGTGAACCCTACAACTTTGTAGAGACCTTATTTTTGAAAATTAAGGGTTCCTACGAAGGCTGAAAAAAAAACATTTTTGTCTTAATAATGAAAACTTCTTTAATTGACCAGATTTTTTTCACAATCTGGTCACATACGTATGTCATTCACCCTCTCTGCTGCTATGATTTTTATCCAAAGATTTTATCAAGTCCATTACGATATCTTGACCTAGGATCATGTAAATTTATTGTTACAAAACCAAATGGAGCAGCTTGTGCTTTTGAAAAGAAATTTTTAAATTTATTCATGTCCATGTCGCCTGAACACCAAGTATAATAAATATTTTGTAGCGTATGATTATCAACTCCGTTGAACACAACTAAAATATTACAGTTGTCTCTGATTACTTTTGGAATTTGTGTATATCTCTGTGTAACATAAATCACGTCTGTATTTTTATGTCTACCTCGTGAAAATATTCTAGCTGGATTTGATTGTTTGTCCAACATAACATCATCATACACTACTAAATTATTAATGAATCCATCCAGATCATCTACGGATGGCGCTTCATCAATATCAGTAATAAAATCTATAACATTGTCTTCATGTAACGATTTTGCGTTTTCATTAAAATCTTTAAGTACTTCGTAACATCGCTGATCATCTACAGATGGCGCCACTAAATATAATTTATCCCACTTCAGCCATCGCATTATTAGATTAGGCAATAATTGCGTCTTTCCACTTCCAGATGGGCCTATTATAATCATTCTGATAGAATTTGGTAACGCTGGATGGTGCTTTACTGGCTCTTGTTTTCGTGTCGCAGAAGAGTCAATTATATCCATATAATAAATAATATGAGTCTATATTGTGTTCGATGCAGAGCACCTACCGATACTACTGAATTAACGACAGTAACAACAAAAAATAAAAGACGTGCACTTACAGGCAAGTGTGTGAAATGTGGTACCAAGAAATATAATTTTGTCTCCATGACTAAGTCAGGAATAAAGACAGGTGGTGATATCGCTGCTTCGTTAGGAAAATTACCAGGAACTCCATGGGCTAAATTTCCCGGTGAGAAACATTTACCCGGATATAATTATTGTGGCCCAGGAACTCGTCTCGATATCCGACTCGATGATCAAGATCAACCAAGACCCGGAGAGTATCCAGTAAATAAGATCGATCAAGCATGTCACGTTCATGATGTCGCGTATAAAAGTAAGGATTTGCAACACCGACATCTCGCGGATGTGAAATTGATTCACGCGTTAAATTCTATACCTAATAAATCTCTCAGAGAAAAATTAGCTAGTTTTCTAGTAAAAACTGCTATGAAAGGTAAACTAGTGTTAGGGGCTGGTAATTAATTATATAACTATCATAATGGAATCTGTTTATTATTCCCCGAGAGGATTTTGGAGAGGTAAAGCAGCTATTAGTAAACTCGCCGAAGCAGTAAAAGTTTCACGTAATGTCGCTGCATCATGGTTAGCACGACAGGCAATATGGCAAATCTTCCTAAGTCCACCTAAAAGAATTCATGACGCGCATTTTGATGTTAGTGTCCCTAATGAAGTTCATCAAGCAGATATTTTGTTTTTACCACACGATACCATTAAAACACGTGGACGAAAATCACGCACGTACAAATACGCGTTAACTGTTGTTGATATTGCTAGTAGATATAAAGAAGCGGAGCCATTATCAACGAAAACAGCATCCGAAGTTGCATCTGCGTTCGAACGAATTTATCATCGAGGTGGTCTACGATGGCCAAAACTACTACAGGTTGATCCTGGTAAAGAATTTCTTGGAGTAGTATCATCGTTGATGAACAAGCACAACGTTAAAATCAGACGAGGACATACTGAAATTCATCTTGATCAGGCAATCGTTGAACGATTTAATAGAACACTTGCCGAGCGGTTATTCGGGTATCAATATGCGAAGGAAATATCTACTGACCTCAAAGATAGATCTCGTGAATGGGTTGCAAGATTACCGAGTGTGATAGTTGCGTTGAATAATGAAATTACTCGTGCAACTTCCATGAAACCTTCTAATGCGATCAAAAAAAAATATATACTCAATGGCTACGGACGACGTGAATCTTTCTCTCAACCAGTATTAGGTAATGTAACTGTAAGATATTTATATGAACCCGGCGAACTTGAAGGCGGTAAAAAAAGAGCAACCGATCCTATTTGGAGCGTGACTACACATACAATTTCTAGCGTAGTTAGATCGACTGGAAGACCTGCCATATACAGACTAGATTCTACAGCCCCTCAACGTGGATTTGTACGTGAACAATTGCAAATAATTCCTGAGGATACACAATTACCACCAAGCTCAATTTTGTAAACGTCCAGAACCTCGACGTCGATTACACTCAAGACAGGTCAGCATTACATTTTTACGTGTATGACCGAGATCACTATTAATTCTGTCTACGGTAAATTGTCTTGGATTCGAATGCTGCCATGACATATTACAGTTGCAACTTGCGCAATGATTATTTTGTAGTTGTTTTAGTTTTATAATAAATTCAACATCAATATCAAAATCACGATTATTTTTTTTGTCACATTTTTTATGGCTGACTAATTGATATCGATATTGTTAGCGATTTCTTCAGTTATTACGTAATCTACAATAACTCTACTCAGTTGCGATATTCTCCTGACTCGAGATACGGCAAGATAGACTAAATTTGACCACTCGATCCGATCATCTACAATCCAGATTTTAGTATCAGTTATAGTTAATCCTTGTGACGAGTGAATTGTTATAGCGTATCCTAACGTCCACGGTGATTTATTCATACTCAGCGCATTCTCAACGACATTAATATCGACTAAAATAATATCATTCAAGACAAGATTCTGTATCCTTGGTGGAACCAAGACACCAGGAATTTCAACATCAATATTCTGTCGTCGAGTATCTGAGGGGCGATAACACAAATGTACAGGTAGATCTGAAAACTTTCATTTATGTAACAAAAATAATTTATCCTGTAGTTCATCACGAACTATCTTTCTACTCGCGACTATCAAAGCAGCGGGATTCCATAAAGTCCAAAATTCATTCATAGAAGTCTCTGGAATTACTCCTCGCATTATCTCACATTGTACTCTGTCTGGCTGAAGTCTGATTAATCTTTTAAACTCTTTCAGCGGTTCATCAATAGCTCTATGGTGATTATGTATTTCTTCATAATAATTTACGTTATTCTTTAGCCATTCATGTGGAGACTGTCCAACAAAGGGTGGTGGTTGACCATGATCGCCGCACATAATCACAGCAGTATTCTTTGTCAATAACCATTCAAGAAATGTTTTTAGTGTTTCTAACGACACCGTGCATATCTCGTCCCATATAATATATTTAGGTATATATTTTCACCCATTCGCTCAGGAGTCCACGTGTCTCCGCACCATCTAAAGAAACTGTGATATGTACACGATTTTACTCCTCGTTGCTTTATTTCTCTAGCAAGTTTGTGCGTCGGTGTCAAAACAATTATATCTAAACTATTATTTATAAATAAATTAATCGCACGAGTTGTTTTACCTGACCCTCCACACCCATTAAGATAAACGGTCTTATGTCTAGATACAGGAT
>JAECUM010063238.1:0-12766 GCA_016617855.1 Megalonaias nervosa
ATATATATATATATATATATATTTACTCGGATCCTCACTGCAATAGTCTTCTTTATATATCATATTACAATCTATCTGCAAGGCTTGGTATACGTGTGGAACTTATTCCAGTCATTGCACTGAAATGAGTTTGCTATGTTTAGATCCTAAATCAAAAAGATTTGTTTCGCTGCCTACTTGGAAACCTACAAGCAATATTTGATGACGATATATAAAGCATTGTATACGTTTCTGCATTGAAACAAGCATCCTTTGATTGGCCACAATGACCTTGATTATGCCCGTAATAAGCTTTGTCTTCGAATCTTCAGCCGTCGTGACAAATCTCGTTATAAATGCAAAATAGGAAAATATAATATTCAATAGAATTTAATGCATTTTCACCAACAATGATAATTTATTATATCAAAGTTATCATTACCACTTATCATTCCAGATTGTTCAGTCAACCGATGCAGTTCAAGGTTATTGATCCTTGCCCAATATATAGCCGTGTCGTTGGCAACTATAATCTGTCTCTCATCCGTATCCAAGATCATGTATTTAGTACCACTGGTTTTCAGTACACACTTGGGATCGTATGAAAAATGCGTTACAACCCGAATGTCCACGATACAAATGCTGCTTTTATTACTGAACACCAGTCCGCGATGAAAGTACTGGTTATTCACTGAAAATTAATTGAAGCAGGGGATTATATGTTCAGTGTAATAGGAGTCCACGATGAAAGTACTCGTTATTCACTAAATATTAAATAATATCCAGGATTAAATGATCAATGTAATAAGAGTATATGATGAAATACTCCTTATTCACTGAAAATTAACTGATGCACAGCTTTCAGGATCAATGGGATATGAGCTTTATGAACATGAAATTATTTGTCATACAAAATGTGTGGTTCCTTATTTAGTTCTTACAAGACGCATCTGAATGGCAATAGTAAGACTGATAATCATACTATATCAAATGAAAAGAAAAGACATCATCATCACTACACATCACACGAAATTTGATCACGCTAAATCATGTAAAAGCAGTAAAAGAGAATTTTAATGATACGCACATACAGCGGTACATCATTAATTAATGGCATACAAACATCACGCAGTACAACCTTGTTCCGTTTAATGCTTCCTGTATTTTTTATCTTCATTAAAGCATTTTTGTTTCCTTATGGAAATAAATAACTATAATTGAATTCGATGATATCATGAATAAATAAATATATATGTTGTTCTTCGTGGCAAGTGCGAAAGAAAAGGTGAAAATTTTATGTTAAGAAATAAACGTTAACAAAATATGACACAATGCGTCAACTCTGCTTAGTATATTTACCTGAACAAGTTTTCATGTCTTTATTTAGGATGTATCCTTCTTTACAAAGGCATATGGCGCCATCTTTCTCAGTCACACAGATCTGTCCACATCCGTAGTTTAGACAGTGGTCTACAGTTATACATACGAAAGGAATGATACAAGGTTATATCTTGTAACACATATTAGAAACTTTCCTTCGCTAAACCATTGAAAAAGTATTGATAGAGAGTGAGAGGCAGAGAGACAGAGACGGATAAAGCTAGAAAACTAGAGACAGAGAGACATAGACGGATAGAACTAGGAAACTAGAACTAATAAAAGAGCAATTAGATAAAACCAGACAAAAAACGGAACAGTACAACCGACTGACATAAAACAGAGAGACAAACCTGTGACAGATGTGGGTTGTGCTTCAGGACGAAAGACGGTTATTCCATAGTAGGTTTCGCCTTCTCTGAACAAACTCTCATGTAACTCCTCCCCATTCGTTTTATTGAAGAAATGAAGCTTACCATTATATATGTCGGTCACATACAAATAATCCTGAAAGTAAAACGAAGCGTTATTTGCATCCACTGAAATGTACGCAATATCATTCTTGGGCTGCAAAGAAAAAATGAGTGGAATGCCGTGGAAAGATCAAATATTAAATATATATTTCGTTCTTTGAAGAGTAAACTTACAAATCGAAAAATCCGTGTTCAACGTTACTTGCACATCAGATAGAGACAATACTGAAAAAAGCCAAAGTATTTAAGTGAGTGATTTGCATTTCAGTAGTCACAACTAAGCTTGACGTAAGGAATAATAGTGCAGCAGGGTGCATTTCATTTCTCTGTTTCATTTTAAGGCACGCACAGCCAGTTATAATTGTAAATTGTACGGATACTGCAAAATTGTACAGGGTCTCTGATGTGTTTTGGAAGAGACGGTCTCTGGTTTTCTCCGTATTAATTCATACCAACGTTTTATTACATTACTGGAAGCTGTGTTTTATATGAATGTTAATAGGCAAATTATCATATTCAAAATGCAAATAAATCATCAAACTAATTAAGGCTGTCAAAACCAGAAACAACGTGATTTTATCTAAGTCAGAAACATGAAGAACTTATATATTTCTCGCAAAAATCAATGTTTTTCAAAGGAGATTCAGCTTTTTTCTATTTGAAACCTACATAATAAAACTGTAAGCTTAAGATTCTATGCAGATGAAACTTTTAATACGAGTCTGGTAGGTTCGTAAATTATATTTTTGATACAGAATTAAAAGTTTTTAGTTTTAATCCTGCAGTAGGCAACCAGAAGGTTTCAATACAAAGGGAAAATTTTTACAGTACAAAAAAAAAAAAAATGAACCACTAGCTTAAAAATATTTCATACTGAGCTGCTAGCAATTCTTAAGACGTTCAATATGAAGATTCTTTTCTCACATACTTTGAAACGCGCGCAGCCATGTAAATTAGCAATGAACGGAAAAATTAACAGTTCTCTTACCTTGTAAACAGCAATATCAAAGAAGCTCTTGCTTGTTTTCCTGAGCAAGATTTTTCTATACCTGCCCTCATAGGTAGCGGTTTCCACGGTATCTCGACCAACGTCAAGCCAATAGAGCTGCCGTGATAGATGATCTGCAGCTAGGCTGTATGGATTCAACAGGTGTGAATATATCAGGGACTTCCGGTTCCTGCCAGATAAACTGGATACCTCGATCTTGGTGAAAATTCCAACATCACTCCAAAAGAGCAGCCTGTTACATAAATGGACTAGTTTCACTTAGACCTAGACTTTGTTAATTTGCGTATGCTACCTATGAAAGCACAATTTCAACTCTTTTATCAAAATTCTTTTCTTGAAGGAAACCGTCAATACTCGCATAGTCAATTAGTAGTAACAGGATTGTGTGTTATAGTATATAATGATGTTGGTGTTTACCGTGTGTGCATGTTGCTATTCGTCTCTCTCATTACACTTTAACGCTATGGTTATAGGGATTATGAGGGCAGTAGAGGGTAGTAGCTTTGTTTATGAGGGAAAAGTAGAAAGGTTATTGGTGAATAATGGTAGAAGTTGGATTTATATTTCATCTCCCATATTTTATATTCTACCCTTCTTGTGTAATAGTATTTAAGCGTGTTTATGTAAATATTCCTACTGTTTTCATTGGTTAGTAGATGAGGGTACTCGTCAGTAAATGCCTGGGTATTGGTCAGTCCAAGCACTGTTTTGGTTAGTAAAAGTAGTTTTAACATTAGGTTTCCCTTTAGAAGTCGTACTCTTTTCCTTGAAGCCACACAGTTCCACAAAGTGTACGCATTGTTTAATAAGTGACTGGATGCTGGTCAGATCATACCATATTGCCTAGAAGATATAGTTTTAACAACACATGTCCCGTTAGAGGCCATAATTACTTCCTTGAGGTCAAACAGTTTCAAAATGTTAAACCTGCCGACCATTTTAACACTGTAATTTGCATTAAAGACTTAGAACCATATTGATTGCGCCATTGATTGGTGTCTGAATCGCTCGTTCTCATTTTCGCTCAAGAACTGTTACATGGACATGTGCGTTCTTGTTGCATATCATTTGACTAGGTATTTCTTTTCAAAGTCGATTCAATGTTAGTGAAGAATACTTGGCGGGGAATGCAGTCGGAGTGGATTTATCGGTGAACTCCACATCTTCATTGTAGAAACAATCTCAGATTTTTTCACACCTGGTGGTGTAGTCAGCGACTGAGAGTTTTTTTACGTTCTAATGCTACAATGGCAAGCTGGCCCCAAGTTGCCATTGATACATAAGTATGGTCCCAGCTGTTGATTTCTATTTGGCCTTAACAAGATTATATGTCAGTGTATGCGAGGATCTTGTAATGCTATAATTCTGAAGCGAATGTTCGTCAACAAAAGAAGGAAAATGCTATTGATGTTAGTATCACTGGTCACTCCATCTACCACTCCATCGACAAGTAATTAACAATTACAAATAGTGAAGCAAGCCCGTAGAAGTCAAAATATAAAAGATGTCAAGACATTACTGCGTATGCGAAGCGATGAGTTTCAGGCCTTGCTATTTAATCCAGGTTAAAGATTCCAGTTTCTCAGGTGCGTGGGATCATTGATGTAAGTTTATTCCACACATAAACACATCAAAAACGCTTGACTGACTTCACCATTGCGAGTAAATCAAACCTCGTCATCGGAGAGGATAGTTCTTAGTCATTTCTCTATTTGAAAGCCTTTTTCTGTCATATTCATTTACGAGACGCTTTTAAGAGACATCCTGGATGCAGTTCCTTCAGATCGTAACGCAGCCTCTTTTGCAACCGCGGAAACCACTAACAATGCTAGAATTGCCGTGAGGCATACCACCAGTCTTATGCATTTGCGTCATCTCTAACTTGGATAACTTTACTGTGAGGTGTTCGTTTGTTTGGCTGCATGAACGTGATCAAAGTTATATTTGGGTCAACCACACACAGACAATTCCAGTTAACGTTTCTGGCGAAAGTTTTAATGTGACCACGCAATCTTTTCATATTATGCTCCTTATTTTTGCAAGGTGCTTTGGGCTAAGGCCAAGCTTAACTTCCTTTGTAGTACATTATAATTTAGAAACGTAACAGGTTAATTACTATCTTATGATTCTATAAATTTCCTTCAGAGGTATCAGTGGCTCTTACTGGACGACCTACACCCTTCAACAACAGAGTCCTGTCTGAGAGTATTACAGCAAAATACCGTGTCCACCTGTGGGATCCGTACCTACACAAGATGAAGGTACATGTCGACCACTGACTGCCTAAACACCTCCAGGTGTTCCAGTGAAAAGTATTAAATCGGGAACATTGCAAGGAATTCATCCTGAGAATCTGCAGACCCGTGTCAAGTTTTTGATACCGGTCCAGGTGCGAGTACAGATTGTGATACACGTGCGACTTGACAGTCTATGAAGTAACACAAAATTTCTTCAGAGAATTCTTGATGGCCGTTTAGGCTTAAATTAACCTCAGTCAATTCTAAGTCGTCAAATACCATGTTACTTTGCATCTGATCATTACCCGATTCGCATTCTGAGAAGTCACACATATGTGGTTTGATGCGAAAAGGCCTTTTTGGGTACTTATTTGCCATAGAAACACTCCCTGAGTATTAGTTACCGGATGAGGGTCTGTAGTAAGCTTGTGACACAACAGCATTGATGCGGTTCCAGACTTCGTAAATCGACAGCAAATGGTCTCATGTGGCCAGTGAAAAGTTTAGCACTGGCATCCGCAGTAGTAACCTTGACAACCCAAATTTAGGAACAGCGGCAGCATTAAAAACTCCAGATGACGTTGTTTTCACATAACAATGTTGCTGTAAGTTTGGCTGTAACAATAATCTTGCTGACATCTTTGTAAAATCCAAATATGGATCGAGTGGAATCGTATACCAAAACCTTAATTAGCCTCCACTTAGTTGTATTTGACCTTGCGCGCATCCAACATTAACAAGTTTGTTAGCACCGATGCTTCTTTATGGCTTCTTTATCTGCAATGTTAACAGGGTTGGCGTGTTCTCGTGATCGCCAAATTGTGTATGGTTAGTTATCGGCATGATCGGATGTATCCTTGATAAACATCGTACTTGAACAAGTGGATCGCGCATAATCAACACTGTATTTCACGACTTCGAGAATCTTTGTGGCAATATCAAAGTTGTTGAGAAATGATTCGATTTCTTTTCTGTCGATGGAATCACGTTCGCTACTAAAACCACTAAATGATACTATTGCTGACATATCCAACTTGGGCACTGATGTGATAATTGTTACCAATGATATCGTCTTTTATAGGTTTTTATTTAATTTCTAAGAAAGCCTCACCTGGAAGAATAAACCTCAAAGTCTTTGGGTAGAAATAATAATGAAAATCTTTTTTGTTTAAATCTACCAACACAGGCGCAAGAATGTCAAACACAGGATCGGATATATCTTTGAAGTGGGTCAGTATTAATACATATTTGTTTTCGTCTAATACCTTTGCGGATGCTTCGCTGCTCGCTTCTAGGGCGAGTCCATAATCCTAATTCACTTTCAATTGCCAGATTTGCAAACAGAGAACCGGACAAATTGGACAGACGTTATTGACCAGCTTTCATTGATGATTTACTGACTGAGGCTGACATGTTTTGATACCGATGGCAGTGCAGCCGCCTTTGGTTGTCATATTACAAGTCGTCGTAGTAGATTTAAACATTTGTAAATCCTTATATTTCAACCGATCCACAGCAACGTTTTTTAATGCCACCTACGACTCGCATGGTAACGTGTTTAGCAATTGGTTTATCGCGCGAAGACAAGGAAGCGAGCATCATTTTGCGCCTGTAAACAATACTTGGACAAAATCACCAAGGCCAGTTCCATAATGTTAAATAAACGGGTTTTCTCGAGTCAACAACATGGACGGGTATCACACATCCACACTTTTCCGCGTCCCTTGCATATTCTGCAATGATAACATTTACATATTTTAACGTTTCATATGTTTATTGTGGTTGTTAAATTGCTTTGGCAGACGTGTGTGTCCAGACCGTCAAGATACTTTTACGGGAGGTGGCTAGCTATCAAAATACAGCCAAGTATACCACGTTCAATAGTCAGATGCTAGTCAATATCAGTAAGAAGTTCCAAATCCACCTCGGTTTTGACAGCAGAACATCCCAGGTCACTCCCCGGTGACGAAATTTTATGTGCAGGATCGATATTGCATTCACGTATGGCTGTATCACGAAAAGTCTTTAAGAAAAGACCTCCGTGAATAGTCAACAAGATTTTGATAATGAAACGCTGATCATGTCTCTAGAGCCTGGATTTTAACGACAGTGTTGAATAAAAAGGCTCTGTAAGTGGCAACATTAATTTGTTAAATTTGTTCAAAGAATCCATATACTCATATGGATATACTCCTTTACAAAGCAGGAAGGAGAACCTTTTATCATTACGGTCTGGTCCTAAAGAATGACTGAATTCATTCTTAAAAGCTTCATTAAAGGCGCCACCATATTGGTGAGCAATCTTAAAACGGTCGTTACTATTCGCTGCAAGATTAGCGCATGAGTTTTACTAGGGAGGAGGTTAGAAACTGAAGTGAATCCATGAATGGCACTTGACCAAGCTTAGACGCCACATATATTTTACATCGTGCTGGGGATAACACTTATTAGTGCATTTGATGATGTTGCCACTGTTTGCATTATTAAGTGTTCATCATACATGCGAAGATTATGAAGCACAACAGGAATTCGTGTTTTCGTTGGATAAATTCGTAACTCTATTGCATACATTGTGTGCAGCTCTTCTATAAGTGCCAGTTATATCACAGTGATCGTGAACTTTGGTATGAGTGGAGTTAAACGGGTCAATACAGATCCAGCAATGAATGACCGTTGAAAACGTATGTATATCATCATTTGCCATAATAATGTTTGCTGGCGAGGAGAGCTGTTGCCGAATTCATTTCGCGGTAACCTCGAGCGATTTAATAAACATCTCAGTCGCGTCCTGGCCATGATACAATAATGTGGATGTCTTGCTCCATCACATCTGACTTCAGTGTAGGAAAATAGGCGTGGACTTTGTTCAGCAATTTGCGATGTCTTCGAATGAACTTTTAGTGACGACGTCTGGCTGTTGGGTCCTTCTGTTGTGGAATCAGAGCTTTCGACGGGAATGTTCAAACATTCAAAATCATAGTAAACAGTATACAAAACTCTCATTTCCTTTGAATTGCAGGGATTTCAAAGAGTTCTTGCCGGGTTCTGACATGACACCTGTTTTTCACTTATTCCACCCCTGCATCAAAAATCATGATCTTCAGCAGCTCTTGCGTGATAAACAGATGCAGGCAACCTAAGCAGGGAAACATTTTCCATTAACACTTGCTATATCGGTTAGGCAACTCGGCAAAATTTTTATCCAAGGAGGTTTCGATACTTGAGCCTATTATCACTTATCAGCAGCAGATCAATCTGTTTTGTACATGTGGGGATAGTGCAAGCTGATAAAGGCCTTTATTCGAAACGAGCACATTAAAAGCGATATTGAAGCTAAGTTCTTCAGTTCTTCAAATGTTTGGAGTATGACCTAGGTAACCAACACTAGAAATTCTATATTACTAAATTTTACTTCATTCCAATATTGATGTTATTTCCGCGACTGGTCTGGGATATCGTTCGCGAGCGCCCGTTCAAATCATTCCTTGTCAACCTTTTCAGTGTGTATTACTGATCAAGGTGGAACATACTTTGGCGTTGGTATGTAACTCAATCCTCGGAATGGTATGCTTGGACAAGTATGCAGTTAAACTGCCACACATCTGTCAAGAGTACATCCCGATCCTCCATTAGTATATTTTTTAAACGTCTGAAGAATCTTTCAAACTGCTTTGTCGAGTTCTTCATTAATGGCCTGGTTTTCGTTACGGTTTAAGATAACACGGACACTGCTGTGAATCTTCTGGGTTGTAATTCTTAACTCATCCTTGTCGGAAGACTTGCGATTAAGCGGCAATGTCAATAGTGCAAGAAGAACAATATCTCCTTTAATTCCGGAAGTACCAGACCGTTGTAACTTGACACAATTCATGGACGCATCTTTCATAAACATTAATTAACGTATTTGTTTGGTGTTTAAACGTTCGGAATAATCATGTGATAATCCTCATAACCACCATGAGCTTTTTATAACTGAAACTCGGGCAATTGGGTCCGTTGACGAACATACTGGACTGCTTCAGCGGAGATGGTGTCTTTGCTACGTCAGCGGTTTAGCTCATCCTCCACTATGAGTATAATTTTGATATTTAAGTGTGCTGCAGTTTTATAAAGCTGCTTCACAGTCTAACGCGGTTCGACCACGAGTCCTAATAATGCAAGTAACTGAGCTTTTTATACGCCTCCTATACTAAACTCACAGGCGCATTATTTTAGTTGTACTGTTAACACATGCGCGGTATTACTGGCATATCGGTTTACAGGGGTATGTGTTCCTGTGGTGTATACCACGGTACCTTTACACAGTACTGGTACTTTGGTAGTTTCCTTCAGTAAGGAATTTAAGGAAAGTTTCTAGAAAGCTTGTTATGAATTTAATATTTTATCTTTTCATTTTACATGCAGAAATAAATCATTCCAAAACTTATTAAAGTTAATGCAAAATGATTGTATTCGTCACAATTTAAATACAGTTATGTTTATGAACCTAGAATCACATGTATGACATATGTCGCGTATGCCATCGATGCGGCCGAGCGGGATGTTGTGAAAGATATTCGTGCCAAAAGCATCTTTAGGAAAAATTTCGGATTACAAAAATGAGGAGAAAAATTGGAATTTAATTAGTTCTTTGTCTGCGTATGGTAATGTGTTAAGTACACGTATTCCTTTCTAAGACCGAAAATCATCCACCGATTTTCAGGAGAGAAGCTGCCTTCTCTTTGTATTTTACGTAATTTCTCTAGTCCACAAAATATTTTCATGCTTGTTGAGTCGTCTGTTACTGCTGCTCTTCCCTTTACATTAGATTAATAGTGTAGCTGGTAAATTATAGGACTCATTGTTAGTATGTCCTATTTTGATCAACAAGCCGTCTAATGTCAATAACCTTTACATGGTGTCAGCTAAAGTGTAAACTTAATAATTCCACCTTAGTTACAGCTTTTAGATGTCAACTTATTTAACTGTTAAGATACATATAACACATTCGTCTACTATAAAGCACTGACCATGTAATACTCGGGTGTGTTGGGGGATGAGATTTTCTTTCGAGCCGAAATATTTTCTTTTCTTTTATCTCAAGATAATTAATTTTATGTTTCATCAACTAATGTAACGGATATAACATGGTGTTACTTTTGCTTCTTATCCGAGCACGACATGAGTAGTATAATCACAGTCAGTAACATAGGCTCTACTACACGCAGATATTACTTTATAAAATTGTTTACGTCACCAATTGGTAAACTCACTTAATGGAGCAGATGTTTGCTGTGCAAAAATCATTCTCGTGAGCAAATAGTATACAGTATGCTTGCGAAGAGCATCATTTGAGACTTTTGTATGGCAACAATACTGACACAGTATGCGCACCGGCAGAATTGGCTGCCTCGCCAATGGCTGCATTTTGACAGAGTCGCCGTTGTTTTAGTAATTGTATTTCTGACATTTAATAATATTATTTTTGAAAATTAATAACATCTTTCCCTAGCTGATTTGGCTATGCAAAATAATTCACGCTTGTTTTTAAACTTTTTTTTTGCCCAGTAGCGCATGCACTTGAAAGTGAAGATCAGAGAAAAGTAGTAATGTCATAGGGTATAGTAGTAGTTGATATGACTCAGCTATGATAATTGACAACCGCTATAATGGTATTACTGTGCTACAACATTTTTCGTCAATGTAGTAACCTATTTGATTCTGTCGTGTCTTGAAACTGCGAACGCATATATCTTTGGTACAATGTAAATCCCAGTCGATGACTTTTCACTCTTTCATGTAAATATGTTTGTATTGTTTTTCATCAAAAAGTATGTGTATCATTGCAATCTACTTGTCATTACTCACCTTCACAGGCCCTCATACCATCTCTGAACAGAAACAACTGTAATCTTTAACATTGCTAATTGAAGTGACTCCTTTCTACTTCCCTAATTGACAGCATGCATTATAGTTGCTACGCAATTTAACTGTGTTAATGTGTGCTGTGCGGACCACGACAACTTGTGCTGAAGGAACAACGCACTATTGTATTGTGATATTTGGTTTTACTGTGTTACATACAAATGTTTTCATGTTAGTCAATAATCGTTATTAATTGCAATTCAGCTATGAAACATTTCTTATATATAACAGCCAAGCATAGCCTTGTAGCAGCAGCCAGCAGCAGCAACCCATGGCATATGTATATATACTGCCCTATATATATATATATATATATATATATATATATATATATATGTCCAAGGGTAAACGGCACCCATCGCCTTGCCTGCACGCACCAGCCCATATTCCTTCACGACTAAGCACGCATCACCTAAAAATGATGTGACTGAATCGGTGTTATATGCCTACTATTATCAAGCATTCTTCTATAGAATCCAGGGATGGCACTTTACATTCTGTCTGGTGTATATTTATAATTCTCTATAATTAATCCTATATACCTTGATTTCTTTCATAGGAATAAGGAATAACTACGTACACAGATGAGAATTAGCTATCAGGTCGTCATGCGAGTGTGTCTGCTACGCACGAGTGCATATAACACCGATTAAGTCGCATCATGTTTAGGTGATGCGTGCTTAGTCGTGAAGGAATATGGGCTGGTGCGTGCAGGCAAGGCAATGGTTGTCGTTTACCCACGAACATGGATTCGAATCTCCGTAGAATACGAATTAAAAATTCTCTAACCTGTATGATAGTATTATTTGTATTAAATATTAATTCTGCCTACTATTATCAAGCATTCTTCTATAGGATCCAGGGATGGCACTTTCCGTTCTGTCTGGTGTATATTTATAACTCTCTCTCTCTCTCTCTCTCTCTCTCTCTATATATATATATATATATATATATATATATATATATATATATATATATATATATAGATATGTGTGTGTGTAAGTGTGTGTGTCTGTATGTATGAAGGGTTATTACATAATGAAAAATATTTAGGGTTAATTGCAACTTGTATTGATATTAGTAAGAGTTTGAGGATCGTACTAATTGTATTATTATAATTATTATTATTATTAACATTTGTGACCTGAAGGAGTGTGTAGAGGTTAAAAAATTGTTGGAGTTTGGGCGAGCAATATTGAAAAGCAATTCATTTCTGGAAAAATTGTATGGCCCTGAAAAGGGCCGTTTATCTGTATGTTCTGATGCTTGGCGGTGTGTCGATTCACTCAGACGAGTTATCCGAGTGTGACCCAGCCATCATTTGCCGAAGTACATCCATCAAATCACTTCGGAGTTCTGCAGCCTTGGTGCCGGCCTAGTTCGAGTACATGTTCCTGACCCCTTCCAATACTTGCAAGCGAAGTTTGATATTGTATCGAAAGGGTCTCATCTTGTCCCGCTTGGCTCTCTTGTAGCGTTTTTCCAGATCAGCGATCTTGCGGTCAAGTAGAGCAATTTGCTCGCAGGCCCTCCCGTAATGTCTCGTCTTTTGGTTAATTTCAGATCTCATGTCTGGTGACTTCTCGGATTGCATTTTGTATCGCTATTTGATGCTAAGTCTACATGGCGATGAATTTATATAGGTGGGTAGATGTCCCGTCTAATTATTCGCGTGGAGTGATGCAATTATAGTGAGACTTTTGAGAGCTTCTAATTGTTCTGACACTAATTATTGTTCATTCTACTCACTCACCCCAAACAATGTATGCACGCGCTACTTGCCCAAC
>JAECUM010063242.1:0-15941 GCA_016617855.1 Megalonaias nervosa
GTGTTAGCTACAGATGTATTAATAAGTAACGGTTTAGTATGGTTGATTGTATGATTGCATCCTACGATCTGTTTAAATGAATCATTGATGTTGGTTTTTGTGACAGATGAATCAACCATTTCTTTACTATGGTTGAAACAATCATCATCCATCAATTTATAATAGATCAAACACGCAGGATGAAGCAACAACAAAAACAGTTAGTTCTTCCTCTGGTTATGTAATCAAAACAAATTCACATAGTATGTAGGCTTTAACTAATTATTGCTCTAATGCACCATTCTTTTCATATTCTTGCCTATTCTTTGAATTCATTATCTTTCAAGAACTTAAATCTTTTGTTATCGTTAATATCACTTTTTATTTCATGTCCTTCATTTGTCTCTGATTGAGAGACATACCATTGACACATCATCTACGAATGGGGTTTGTGCTTTTGTCACATCGACTATTTAATGACATAACATTTTCGGCCGGTTCACAACTGACGGAGAGGCATACCTGTGATATATCAACTACGAGTGAGATTTGTGTTTTTGCCACATCGGTTATTAGTCACATACAATTTTCGGCTGGTTCATAACTGATGGAGAGGAGTAACTTTGAAACATCATCTATGTGTGAGATATGTGTTTTTGCCACATCGATTATTTAATGACATAACATTTTCAGCTAGTTCACATGCATTCCAAACATCATCCGCGAATGAGAGTTATGCTTTTGACACAGCGTATATTTAGTGGTAAACAGTTTTGGCTGGTTCTTAACTATTACACGATTCATGATACCTTTCCATATTACACGTGCGTACTTTTTATTATTCTTTTCTTGTGTTCCTTCTGCATCATATCCGTTCACGTTTTCCAGTTTGCAAACGACTAGATCACCTAAAATTACTTGCCTGATTTTACATTTTTTCATTCTTAAGTTAAAAAGGTATCTCTTTTTGAAAATTGCTTTTTATCTTAAGTTCTAAAGGTTTTGTCGATTTTAACTTTAGGTTTTCCAAACATATCAGCTGTTTGGCAACTGCATAGGTTTATCTCTACGTTTGATCTCATTTCTTCTTAACTTCCTTCAACTCGAGCCATGTCTATTGATCGATAATGAACGACACTGAATCAAATTTGTAAATACGTTAATCTCTTTTCTGATTTGAGTTTGAATGAAATGCTTCCATATTTTAGTATTTTAGGTCATGTTAAATCCGTCCACAACTGGCAATCTTTTGAATAATTTGAAAAATATTTTTTTATTCCAGCAAATAATGTATCTTTTAATAATTTCTCTTTCTTATATATAAAAGAATTGCTAGGTGTTTTTTTGTCATCTACCTTTCTTGTCTTCACTTTATTCAGCCAAAGTGTATTAAAAAAGGCATATTGTTAAGATTCTATGGTCTTAAAATAAATAACATAAACAACAAAAAACAAGTTTAGTAAAATTCAGAAAATAATTATTTACCAAGAATACAAGTGAAAATTTGTAAGGAACTGAGAGTATTGTGAATTAAATCCCGAATGATCCTACAAGTTCTATCACAAGTCCAAAAGTAAAGAGTGTTCCGAATGAATTCCAGTATTGAAAGCGCTGATGTGCCGATAGTCTTGGATAAGGTGGTGTGCCTACAGTCCTAATGTATGACAATGATATAATCCAGAATGTCTTTGAATGAATTCACAATAATACGAAAATTGTGATTTAGTCCCAAATGTTAATGAGCACTTTATGAGTCCAATGAATAATTTTTAAAAAAAATGAATCCTCTCAAATTATCTCTGAAAAGTAAGAATGAAATAATTTTGTTTACTTCCGACTCATATGAAAACCAAAGACACAATAACATGACGAATATTTGGGTCATTTTCCCATCAAGTTTGTAACCTAGTGTTCTTCTAGAACACTCTAAGACTAGACCTTGAATTCAAAAATAAGTAAACAACTTATACATAACTTACAAACAAGACAAAGAACCAGGTATACCTTCTAGAACCTTCTAAGGTCAAAAGGCCATGTCAACATGTTTACATTATCTTAAAGTCCAATCTAAAATCATGGACAAAAGTTAAGCACACAATATGTATAAGGATATAAGTTAAACACACCATATATATACACATAACAATATAATATTGTCAAACTGTATTTATATCCATTGTATTTATCAAAAGTGTCAATGTCAATTACGCCTACTTACAACTGTTCACCCAAATAACCTCCACAACATATTTCGCTTGCTTGATTATTGTGTAAGTTGACTGTTTAGTTAACCGTTCTTTCAATTCAGTCTATTTTCTGTCCCTCTTTTGGTCCCGTTTATTATGTTTTCACATCTGATTGAAATTTGAGCAAGCATATGGACTTATCTAGAGCTTAGCAAAGCCGTCTTGGGTACTTTTTGTCAGTTCTTTAAACCTATATACGATCAAGAAAATTATTCAAACCAAATTAGTTATTTTTAGGTATTATAAATAAACCTACAGAATCATCCCAAATATGTATCTGTATTTTCAGCAATTTGCAAAGACTCTTCAATCCTTTTACATTTATGACTAAGTTCAGACTTTTGTTGAATTCTGCTATCCATAAAGTTGACTTTTTAGGAAGTTTTGTAATACTTTATATTGCCCAGATATATTGCGGTGGCAAGGATTGGTGTCTTGTAATCACCTTTTACAAAAACGAAGTATTTTACATCTATGTATAATAAAAAGGTATATATTTTTGCACAATATAAAAACCTTCGGAATAGCAAATAAGCATCTATTTGTTATATCTATTTCAATACCATACGTCTGAAGATTTCAGCTCAATTCAATTAAATTCAAGTGAGAGAGAGAGAGAGAGAGAGAGAGAGAGAGAGAGGAGGAAGATGAGTAGGAGGAGGATAGCATAATTAAAAACATTTCAATATTGTTATTCTCCTAAATTAATTGAAAATATAAAATACAAACTTAATTACTGCCATCATGATCAAGTTATTTGATTTGTGAAGGGTTGTATGTATACGTCTATGCATCTATATATTTGTAGAAAAACACTAAGTAATATCTAATCCATAAACATTTGTTAGACATCACTTTTTCCACAAAAACTTGCAAACTAGTTTGAAGCATATTTATTATTTTCCAACAGTTAAGATTTTTTTTCTCAACGACAACGCTTCAATTAGTGGTTGCATTAACTAAAGAATAAACATTTAACATTATTCACGGATAACAACTAATCTATTTACATAGTTACTGTTCTATTTCCCTAAAAGATATTTTCACGTGACTCCATTTAGAACATAATGTTTGTACTTTTGGATCTGCTAAATTAGACTTTCTTAGCCTCAGATTTAAAATGAAATATCAAATCAAAGTAGAACTCTTGCGGACTTGGTTTATGTTTCGAAATTTTGATCTAAATATAACAGATTTTGCTAGTGACAATACTTGATTTACAAAACGTAACTGGAAAGATTTATTTAAATATCCAAATAGAATTAAATTTTCAGAATCTCAAAATATAATCATATCTCGGTTCTACAAAACTAAAACCCGACAACAAAATCGTTTCACACAGCTGCAAACTAAATGTTTCACCGTTTCTTCCTCACCATTACAGAAAGAACGCCTCTTATTAACGACTTAACCAATTTTGAATAAGAAACTATCTGTAGTCAGTACGTTGTGGTTAGTTCTAAACTGGAACCACTATAATTTTGTACCGAAAATTAATTTTATACGGAATCGAATTGTTCTGCCAATCTCTATCTTTCGGAATGCTGAATTTAAAAAAAAAAAAAAGGTTTCCTGAACTTTGAGACACTGAAAAAAATTGTTTTACGAAACGTGTGTGTGTGTGTGTGTGTGTGTGTGTGTGTGTGTGTGTGTGTGTGTGTGTGTGTGTGTGTCGATTCCTGAGTAGAAAAAAAGAATACAAACTTTATTCTCATTTACAAAAAATTTAATGTTGTTGTTGTAGGGTTTAACGCAATTTTTCAGCACAAGATAGGCTATACATGACGGCCAGTAAAAATGGTGGAGGAAAAACCCGGGAAAACCTCGGAAAGAACCAGCGACCCACGAGAAGCTACTGGCAAGCTTTCTCACATACCCACATTGGCCGAACCCGAGACTCGAACCTGCGCAGATAGAGGTGAGATGGCAATGATCAGCAACGGTGAGCGCTTTAGACCACTCGACCACTCAGGACCTCACAAATTTTTATCTTTTAAAATATAGCCTGGATGCATTAATAATAAAAATTACCCTAAAACTGTGTAATCTGAGGTGAAAAATGATATAACTCATAATATCTTTCACATGATTAATACAAATCTCCCTCATCAAATTTTACCCCCTTTGACAACAGCAACTGATATAAAATGTTACTGTTGTTAATCTTTATATTTTTTCATTTTTCCAGAACACCCTTGTGTGAGATTTCTAAGAAGTCTGTAACGTTTTCGATTGTCATAAATTCTGCCAAGGCTAAATGTACACCCTTCCAAAAAGAATATTTTATATGTTGTGGATAATTGCGATATTTTCAAATCATTTAATGGAAGAAATAAAATGTAGTACTTCAACTTAGTTTTATTTTGCCTTTCAGAATGATTAGCCAGCAAACGCTTTATCCAAGATATTTTCATAAATTTTATAAAAGATTCGAGCTGTTTCCCTGCATGGACAGAATTCTTCGTTTTTTCTTACGCGTTGGTTTCTTGCATGAAATCAAACAGGATATTGCTTAATCAGTTAAGTTATCTGGTTCAATTTCATCCGCTTTTGAACTCCTAGATCGAAAGGGATGGCAACGAGAACTGGCAATAATTGCACCGTCTACACTCCACAATATGATTAAAATCAGATTTCCACTGTTAGGGGTCATATTCTGGTAACCTATGTTATTACCATAATCGCTAATTTTATCAACCAATCAGATGAAGTCTTATTTCTTCGCGTTTGGATACTGAGCTGTATGGATGACGAGCATGAATGTGTACCGAACAATTTGATTCACTTTCAGATTTTGGAAAGCTGCATTCCATTGGCAAATTCAAAGTTCACCAGAACATGACCCTTAAGCGGTCGTCGTCAGATATTCATGTAGGACAAAAAAGATCTGATTTTAGTCAGATTGCTACACTCTACAGAATCTAAACTGCGCCTTGTATGCGGTATAGATCATTTTCCGATACTATTTTTAGCTAGCCAAACCTATCCCATAGCCGCATCCGGTACGGTCATGCGCATTTGACGTAGGGCAACTGGAGTGACCTACACTTCTTACATGAATAGAATATTTGTCATTATAAATCGCCGCAGATAGTAGTAAACAGCAATATCCCAGCCCACAAGTATTTGAGTTAAACTGTACGCTTTCATCAAGTATTTTTAACAATTAATGAGTATCTATTACTTTATGTTACTGCATCGTGACTCTCATCTTAACTCCCCCCCCCCTTATGACTGCATGGTACAGAATAATCCGAAAATAAACAACTTGTCTAACTAGCAGCAAACAATGAACACCAAAGGCGGCACATCACATAGTAAGCAATCAGATTCCTCAAAGATTTGCCATTTAGTTAATAAATTAAATGGGAATGAATGTGAATCCCTAAAATGCTCATAATTCATTGGATTGGCTAATGAATGTACTCTCTCTCTCTCTCTCTCTCTCTCTCTCTCTCTCTCTCTCTCTCTCTCTCTCTCTCTTTAGTTTGCTATGTCCTTGAACAAATATGGATAATAATGATGAGATAACTCATCCTGCGATACATTTGCAATGGTCAGTTGCTACAGTACTATCAGCTACGTGTAACTCGTGTGGCTCCTCGGAATGGGATTTGGATCTGATTAATGATGCTGTGTTCACCTGTATGCATCCATCCACTATGAAATTAATTATATGCAACAAAGATATTTGTAAGTCCTCGTGTTTTCTCTATTACATAGTCTTGAAGAGTCATCTAAATACACGTAGATTTGTACAAATTGTAATTCTGGTCACATAGGAAAATCGTCCCCCCACCCCTTTCCTTTCAGAAATAGGTCATCCAACTTTGTAAGTCCTATCCAGGACCGCGGACAGGGTAGGACAAATTCCGGGGGACTTCAACGGTCAGGGGGTCCACCGTTGTTTCAATTTGTGATTCATTGGGGCCTACTGGATAATTTTTCCTAGGGCCCACCAATCCTGTCCGCTGCCCTGATTCTCTCTGATGTTTTTTGTGCTCATATCTACTTTACTGTTGTAGGCAGGTTATTGAACTATTCACTCAAGATTTTTAAACACACTATTTCCGTGAAGGGTGTACAGCCGTCAAACTTTACATATTTGTTTGAAACTTCTTCACGAACATACACTATGCTAATGACGATCGCTTAAAAGTTGCCCTACGTTGATTGCGCATGCGTTAAATATTGGAGTAGAAAAAACCGGATTCGACTTCCTGAAAAAGGTCTGTAAGCTGAAATAATGTCTACTCTTATGCTTAGCGCTGACTGGATACTATACTCCCTTTTGACTCAACCGTTCAGCCAAGTTAGATTGTCTTACTTGACAATGATTCAAAGAGATTCGGAAGTAGTTGTACTTAGTATCAATTATGTTAATTTTCTTATACACTGTTCTTGCAACAATTAATTTTTCAATGGTGTTTGGTTCGTATTTTAAAAAGCATGCAGACTCAGTTTGAGTTTTCTTTTATCCACCAAAGGAGCTACAGCAGTTCCCTTGTACAGGGTTTGTTGATATGTCGAAAGCAGTTTTACAGCGTACTCTGACGTTTGACGACAGCATAAATTATCCCACACAGTAAATATTGATAGCATAAAAATCAAACACTCTTCATCTGATAATGAACTAATTCTTTACAAATATCTTATTTATAATTTGGAAATCTACGGAATCTGGTTATTATACGGTGTCTACTGCTAACTTACTTTTTTATCTTTAGTTCTTTTTTCTGTTTGACTTGTGCTATTATCAAGCTTGTTTTTAATATCTCTCTCTCTCCTTATATATATATATATATATATATATATATATATATATATATATATATATATAGATATAGATATAGATAGATAGATAGATTCTTTTGTTCCTAACCAGTTATTGTTATGATTGTTGACCCAATATATTTTAAACTGCTGTTGTATTTTACATCTGTATTTTCAAAATTGATTGTGCCGCCTGGTGAATTTATTATAAATTGTTATTATTAGGATGAGGACTCCGGTTAGTTGCTGTAACCTTTGTCTGATCTCGCTGCTATACCTATGTTTAAGAAAATAATTGCTGAAGCAAAGGCACAAACTTCCGAAAAATATTTGTTTTCCACGCAGATAAAAAAATTAAACTTATTTGTACCGAGCAAATCCTTTCTTGAATTGTAAATCAAGACAGGGACACAGTGATGTGTTACTCAAATGTACAAAGAGCATTTAAACTTGGAAATATCAGTAGTGCATTACTTGTTAATCACTTTTAAAATGTATTTATACAGTCTTTTTTTATTTTGTTGTTGACATATCTCATAACATATGTCATTTTTAAAAGCTTTATGTTATTGTATCTTGTAATGTTCTGTTTTATTTCATTTTTGCAACTGAAAGAAATAAACTACTAGTCATAAAGTGAATCTAACAAATAAATAACTTAAACAGATTCAAACGAGACTTGTCACTTATCTCTCAAGTACCTGTGGAAAAAATGAAGGTCTTTATTCATATCAGTTATTCCTGATTTAAGCAATTAGTGAATTACTTGATTGGTCTATATAATTAACAATCTACAGAGCAGGACAGTCGTCTACATATCAGTTTGTTTGTATGTATGTCGGTCTGATTTGTTGGTGGTTAGTTGTAATTGTTGATGTTGCTGCTGTTGTTGTTGCTGTTGTTTTAGGGTTTAACGCCATTTCTCAGCACAAGATAGGCTACATATGGCGGCCAGCGTAACTGGTGGAGCAAGACCCCAGGAGGAACCACCGACCCACAGGAAGCTACGGGCAGCTTTCTCACATACCCACATTGGCCGAGCAGAAGACTCGAACCCGCGTCGACAAAGATGGGATGGCAGCGATCAGTAAAGGAAAGCGCTTTCGCCCAATCGGCCATCCGGGGCTATAGAACACTCGGCCACCCAGGGCATGGTTGTTGATAAGTAGGGTTACAATAATAGAATAATATTCTGTCAAAACTGGAAGGCTTAAATGGCCGAATAACATGTAAAAATATTACCTTGACATTAATTTATTTGCATATACCTTCTGTATACACCATTTTGACATAGCAGCTTGACTCGGCGGCAGGACAATTCGGTTGTGGATCCCCTCTTGTTATATTAGCTGGAACGATTACACATTCGTAATCAACTTTCCAATCGCTGCTTCTAGTATAACTACAGGTGTAGCAATGGATCCCTGAAACACCTGTAAAATACAATTAAGTCTGCGTGGCATTATGTAATTACTGTAATTAAAACTAAGACATAAATGTAAATATCGCAAAATGAAACAAAACACCTATTGGCAGAAAAATAATCGACAATTTACCTATATTCACGTGCCTGAAGGAAGGATCTGAATCGATTCACAGATAGAGCACAAACTGCTGTTTCACTGATCTATTTCACTTATATTAAAAATAAATAACCAATTAACAAAATTGACAATATTCAAACTCATTTTATTGTAATTGAACTTATACCTTTTGTATGTATGTATGTATGTATGTATGTATGTATGTATGTATGTATGTATGTTCAGATCATACGCATTACGAGAAAAGCTCGCTTCCCGAACGGGGCCCCTTGGCGTCGCTCTGACAAAACTCGTTATTAGAAGGCATACCTTTCGTTCACATACATACATACATATAGGCAGACAGACATAAACACACACACATAAACACACACACAGATATATATATATATATATATATATATATATATATATATATATATATATATATATATATATATATATATATATATATATATAAAGTTATGTGCATTAACATTTAATCGGTAAGAAACAGCAGACTAGAGGAGAAGTAGCTCTAATGTGTCCCTAAAATAAATACACAAGAAGTATAGAAAGGGAGATGAATATTTCTTCGAAAAGAGAAATAATATTTAGAATTTATTATACCTTTTATAACATATAACGAGATATCACCTACATTTTATACCTTTTATAACATATAACAAGATATCACCTACATTTTATACCTTTTATAACATATAACAAGATATCACCTATATTTTATACCTTTTATAACATATAACAAGATATCACCTATATTTTATACCTTTTATAACATATAACAAGATATCACCTACATTTTATACCTTTTATTACATATTTCAGCATGTGAGTTATATTAAATATATTTTAAGACAAAGTATATAAGATATCTAACGAAATGTTTAACACAGTCATATGTATACTGTTTATAAAATAAATATTTTTAAAGATATCTTATAAAATTAACCATCTGTTAATTTGAAGATATCGTAAAAAGATTATAAGAATTTATTTAATATATAAAATACGATGTAATAATATTAATTCAGATTTTCATAAACTTCTTTTGATATCTTATAAAAATTAGGTTACAAATCGTTTCACAATTTGCAACCATTATAAGATAGCTTATATTAATTGAATACTTAGTTTAACGTCTAAATTGAATCAGTCCATATTAACAATTAATGTATACAGGGTACAGCTCATTTAGATTGGTGCATGCTAGTCATCCATGGGCTCTCATGATGATTAGATGTGCATTGTATAAAAAGATTTTGATGCTGCACAAATATGAAATTTCATTACATGCACATTTTTGTATGCATGTACGGCTGTGATCCATGATGGGTAATATAAATGTTGAAAATAATAGATCTCTTGCATAGATAAGCTAATTTTATTTATTTATTTATTTATTTATTTATTTATTTATTTATTTATTTATTTAATCATTGTTTTGTAATAAAAACTTATAACAGATTATATCATTAAATGTGTACTCCTGGGATCTTATTACATTCCATACAAACTACTCCTTGTAGATCAGATTACTACATTCCACAAAAAGTATTACGTTCCACAAAAAGTATTACATTCCACATCGGATATACAAGTGAAAATACCATAACCCGGCCTTTCTGTGACCCGGCTTAGATTTCAGACTGCACGTGTCTTTCTTTCCATCCAAATATGGCCAGTCTGGTATACTGGAAGAATGTTTTCATTATAACATTTCACGGATTATTAAAGTTTGTGTGTATATATTCATCATGTACTAACATAAGATAGTGCATTGAACTGTATGTAAGTATATGAAACAGCTTATATAACTCATAAATGTTACATAAACTGTGTGAGCAATTTTACCAACCATTTATGATATCTTATAAAATATATATGATATTTATGAAGCGAACTAAAATAAGATATTTTATATAGTTTATACGATCTACTGTAAACTTCATCAGATATTTCATAGACTTTGTAAGGCAATTTATCAAATTTGTAAGATATTTCAAATAATTTGTTTATAAGATATATTATTTATTAAGGTGCATAGCTCATAAAGTATACGTGATCTCTTATAAAGTGTATATGATATCTTATCAACTATATGAGATATCTTATAAAGTATAAGTAATATCTTATAAAGTGTATGCGATATATCATCGAGTATACGTGATATATTATAAATTATATGTGCTATCTTATAAAAAGTATATATGATATCTTAAGATATCTCATATAATGTGTTTATAAGATATTTATTATGGTGCATAGCTCATAAAGTATATGTGATATCTTATAAAGTATACGCGATATCTGATAAAGTGTATGCGATATTTTATAAAGTATATGCGATATCTCATAAAATATAAGTGATATAAAAAGAATAGGTGGTATCTTATAAAATATATGAGATATCGTATCAGGTATACGCGATATATTATACAGCATATGCGATATCTTATAAAGTATATACTATATCTTATATGTTCATTCGATTTACAATATATATTGCAAGGTTTATAACATATCTCAAAAAGTGGTTCATATCTATTTTTGGAATGAAATGAATTAGGTATGGCAGACGAGAAGAGCGACGCTTCATCGTTAAAGTTAGACAGGCTTTTTCGAGCATTTGCCACTATAAAATATCCACCACTATGGATTCTCACAATGTAGACAGTTTTCACTGACTATGGTAATTGCATAAAAGAAAGAAACTCTAATAATGTTACAAATGATATGAATAAATCATATGCAACTATGTAGGTACATTAAGGACACATCTCACCGGTGAAAGTTGGGGGTGGTGTCCGAATTCTTCGTGAAATTGTGAAGCTTTGGCCAAATTCATGCTCAAGAGCAATGTCTAAATAGGTGACATTTCTTATTACAACGCTTTTTTTATTACAAAGTGAGAAATAGTGATCGAACATTCAAATTTCCGAAAATCGGTACAGATGAAGCCATAATGATAAAGGTTGTTTGGGAATGAATATATATGAAAGCTAATTGATATTGTTGCCGTTGTCGTCTTGCTGCATGGCGGCTTTCATGGTCGTTACCAAACATGACACTCTGCGCCTCCAACACTTACAATTCGGCCTTCAGAAAATGATAGATTTATACAAAATAAAATCTCACTTTTCTCCGGGGTGTAGGTACAAGCAGCTTGAAAAGGAAGAAAACGATTGGTTACAAAGATTAGCGTCACTGTTCTGTCAGATCTTGAAATGGGGCAGATTAGAGGCCCTAAACTCCCCCACCCCCGCCAAAAAAGAAAAACCAGAAAGGAAAAATGACCGCCAAACAACCGGATGGTTTCTTAAAGTAGGCCCGATCGACCACTGCAGTTATATCTTATCCCGAATCTCACTAGTGTTATGCATATTGAATTTGGATTGTGTGCTTGACCTTTGGCCGTAACTGAAGGTATGAGTTTGGGCCTACCTGACTAAGGTCCGTTATAAAAATATGTTTACTTGGATTCGAGTTCAGAAACGTGGATTTTCACTTGGAAATTCTATAGTCTACCTGATTTTTGTCATGTTGTTTATTAAAGTTTAAGTAAACGACCTCACATTGTTTGCAACTTATAAAGTTCTGGAAATGAAATTTGACCCACATCCTGGTCATTTTCTTTTGTCTTAAGTTTTTTTTAATATAAGCTTCTTATAAATAAAATTACTCTTTCCTATCTTAAGTTCAGTCTTGTGGAATGATTTAGTTGTGTTCAGATATAATTTAAAATGAAGCATTATTTAAATAATTCAGTGTAATTATTAGGACAGAATTTTTGAGTAAAAGTAATAAGACTGAAACTTTCTCTAAATTGTATTTAAAAAAAGTAATTTTTCATTAAATCATCTTGGAAGTAATTTACACTAAAATATATTGAGAGTACTATTATTTATTTTCGTATTACAACTATATGCCATTTTAATAAAGTTACAAGCATGTGCAAATCTCCCCCCCCCCCATTATACATTTGTTTCTCTATGCAAAGTCAGCAAAACATGTATTCATAAATTGTGTCAGTACTTCGCGGCTAGATTCTCAAAAGAATGACGGACGAATATCAAGACGAACGGTGTCACTCCGCAACGACTGGACAACTCTTCTGTGATTTTCGTACTTTTCGCCCACAAGAAGGGTCTGTTCTAAAACATCAGCACTAGGAACATCACAAGGGAACGAACACAACTACAACTGAGAGAATTTCCAGCATAAAATGTATACATCGCCGGTGAGAATTCTTCTAGCAGTAACACCTGAAATCACGACTTGCCGAATGCATACAGTACCTAGTCCAGCCCCGAATTCGAGCTATCTGCAACCCAGGCTGAAATACATATATCCATGCCATAAACAGAGATTTCCATGGGTCCAACAGTGACATTTCCGCCAGGCCCCAGGTCAACGACAGCCGCATTGACAGTTTTCTTTCCAGTGAAAGTGACTTTAACTTTTACAATTTGAACTGTTTCAGTATTACAGACAATACGTGTATTGATTGCTATTTAATATCTAATTCGTTTCATAGGAAGAATATTTCTGGATTGTGGTAATTCTCACAAAGATATGTTTTTGCTATATCTTATTTTGTTGGGTTTTTTTAAAATACAAATTGCACGGTTAGTGCGTTAATTTCAAACTATTTCCAAAAACTGATCTAATTTATGCTATATTTAATTTTTTCATTTAGTAACAATAACTTTTTCCTATACCTACTGCAGTAACATTCATCGCTGTTGCCAAGGTTTCTACTACAGAGAGTGTGAATGAACCTACTGACCTTAACTTGCATTCCATAGACTGAGCATTACATCAAAATTTTTCGTACTGGAATTTGAAACTACCTTAGATATGTTTCGCTACCAACACATATAACAAAGTCTTACCGTATTTACCTATCTTAGGGAGAATTGTAATTTCCCCTAGCCGTCTCAAACATATTTATGAAGATGTTGTTTATTTAGTAACCCAATGGGGTTCGATAATGTTATTGAGGTTTTTCTCTCACGTTTTCATATGAAATCATATGAATGTTTCCTTATGGTATTATGTGTCGGCGATAACGCCATAGAAACGGCTCTAATGCCTTCAAACCAGTCAGAAGAGGTACTTCCTTCCCTGGTTTCGCAACATCAATCGATGTTGTCGTGTTGTTCATTATATATGTATATAAGTATTCTGGAATGATTAAATAGTCAAAGTGTCGGAGCGATTGCTCGACACCGAGTTTTTGAGCAGCTATTGCCCTGCATACGATCCGCTTCTGAGTCAAATTTGTTTGAAACGAGAACGGTGATACATTCTCTTTCATACGTCACAAGTAATGTCAGTAATACACGCCTATTTCACGGTTGCACTAGACGATATTGAACCAATTTTACGATTATAATGATATTTTCACTTACTGCTCTTAGGTTAGATTAAATGCAATTTCTATTTCATACACACACAGGTCAAGGTTGATTGCAAGTGAACAGACATCATGGTTATTAGGGTAGGACTAACACAACGCTAAAGTTTTCACTTTCCATACTCTTGATTAATACGAATTTCTTACTCAGTTCTCTTCGAAAAGATTTTTACTTCAATGTTGCTGATATTTCTTTATTGATATTATGTATGCAATAGGAAGATTAACTCAATATCGGCTTACTAGTACTATCCATAACAATGAGAGTTCTTTTCACCACACTCGCTGAAGCAAAATAATAACCGTAGTCACCTATAAATATGTTCTGTTGATGTTATACAAAATAAAAAAAATAAAAATAATAACAAAAAAAAGAGTAAACTAACATATAAAAAGAAAAATAAAGAAAACAAGAACTGCATGCTAATAATAGCTGTCATAATTATTTAACAGGACTAGTCGTAGAAGTAGATTGTGTAGAATTTTCTTGAATATTTTAAAACCTTTTGGCTTATTGCAATTTTTTAAAAAATTTTATTTAATGTCGTGCCACGCTATTTTCATTGTATTTTTGAATTTTATTGAATGTTGTGAAGTGTTTTTTTTCATTGTATTTTTTCACTTTTACTAAATATTTTGCAGTGTTCTTTTTATTGTACTTTTGTATCTTACTGAATATTATACAGTATTTTTCTCATTGTATTTTTTTAACTCTACCGAATGTTCCGCAATGATTTTTCATTGTTTTATTTTTTTATTTTTTTTTATTTTTTTTTTTTAATTTTACCGACTGTTTTAACAATGTTATAATCATTGCAATTTTTATTTTTCATCGTTTACCTTCTTTGTATCAATGTAATTTTTTTTCCTTATCGAGCCTCGAGGACTCGGCTCAAATCACCCGGAAGGTATTATTACAACAGAATTTTTGAGTAAAAGTAATAAGATTGAAATTTGTCTAAATTGTATTAAAACTAATTTTTCATTGGATTATATTGAAAGTAGTTTCCACTCAAACATATTGAGAGTACTATTATTTATTTTCGTATTACAACTATATACCATTTTAATAAAGTTACAAGCAAGTGCAAATCCCCCCCCCCCCGTATTATACATTTGTTTCTGTATGCCAAGTCAGCAAAACTAGTATTCCTAAATTGTGTCAGTACTTCGTGGCTAGATTCTTAACATTTTTTTCTGACTGAGTAAGCTGTACGATTCAGCCGTTTCTCTGAAATGAATAAATGCTGATAAGGCAAATTTTGACGTAAGCAAACGCTCGCTTCCATTAGAAATAGACAGGAGCCTCTTTCTGATTCGAGACGGACGCACACAGGCCCAAACACTTTACCAAATTTTGCCAGGAGCATGTTCGAATCAGTATCAATAACGAAGCGCAGCCTGTGTTAATCAGTCCGTTCGTCCAAGAATCAGAAAGCTTCGTCTATCTTTCTTGCAGGTAAGAATCGTTTGTGTTCGCATATTTCTTTAAAGAATAAGTACTTTTAATGTTAGAGATTTCTACGGTAAACTTCATAGTTTTGCAACATTCTTGTGAGTTCATTTTATTTTATATTATAATGTAATGGAATGTTTAATTGTTTTTAAGAATTTATATTCATTTGTATTTATGGCAATTCTTATTGGAAATGACGAATTCGCTACCAACTTCATGTTTAGGTTTAAGTTGGAAATAAAATATTCTTTAAGTAATAAAGAATAATGTTTAGTAATCTATTTCAAATTAGTATTCTATTCTGAATTTAGTAAAATATATTTCTTCAAAATGATTGTTGCATTAATCGCAACTATTGAATTTTATACTCTTTGGCTATCATGAATTTAGTCGAGATCTAATTATCTGTATTATATTCTAAAATGCAGAAATTCCACAAATGTATGAAGTTGGTAAGCTCGAAGGAGAAGTATAATTTTATATGCATTTCATGTATTTTTTTTAATGTAAAGGCTTTATAAGGT
>JAECUM010063243.1:0-11555 GCA_016617855.1 Megalonaias nervosa
ATGTGATCTATAAATAGATTCTTGCGTACGTGTTTACAGTTCCTAATCATAAAATTATTAGCAAACATGTTGACGAATTTCAGGAATTTTTCCATTCGACAAGTCGGTCAGGTGGTATCTTAGAAGAATTAATTCCAATTGGACGGGTTAATCCATGTGAGCTCCTCTATTTTATGTTGTATTTATACATTTTTGAGAGGTAAAATTTGTTTGGATTATTCTGTGGATATATATATATATATATATATATATATATATATATATATATATATATATATATATATATATATATATATATATATATATATAATGCTGAACTACTCGTATACATTTACCCAACACATTTTAATATTTTTCTGGAAAAGAAAAACTGGCCCATAAATAGGATATTCTGATAATAAATACATTTTTAAAATAGCTGAATTTAATGTTTCTGAAACAGTTAATTTTTATATGAGTATATTATTAATTCTAAATTTGTTACATATTGAATGATACATTTGATGTAGAAAGTATGCTGTTTATAATGCTGGTTCAGCACGTATTTCCCGTGAGTTTGTAAACGATTATGTAAGATATATGTTGAGTTTCATGGAACTTTATATGTAAACATATGTATGTTTTCGATGCTATTTAAATGTATAGTATATGTGGAGTTGCACACAAACATAGCACCTTCAAAAATACTTTTCCCGAGTGGCCGAGTGGTCTAAAGCGCTCACTGTTATGGATCACTGCCATCTCACCTCTGTCAGCATGGGTACGAGTCTCGGGCTCAGCAAATGTGGGTACGTGAGAACGCTTGCCAGTAGCTTCTCATGGGTTCTGTCAGGGGCTTCCCCGGGTTTTTCCTACACAGTTATGTTGGCCACAATGTATAACATATCTTGTGATAAAAAAAATGGCGTTAAATCTATAGACGAAGAAGAAGAGCTCCTACAACTTATACTAATACATCATAGTCTTCCGCATGAGGGAACAAAACATATCAAATAGTTTCCACGGTCTTTAAAAAGATTTGGGAAAAAAACTAACCATTCTATTTCAGAAATCACAGAGGCTGATTTTCTTGAGCGTATTCAAGAAATTCCGAATCCAAAACTGGAGACCTTGCGACACACGATAATTGAAAGCTTCCACGGGAAACCAGATGGGGAATCTCGGGGAATTATCTTCGTAAAAACACGAAAGCTCGCGAAATCAATTACAGCATGGATAAAAGACACTCCTGACCTGAAACACCTTAATCCTACTGAATTTGTGGGGACCGATAGCAGTGGAAAGAATAACGGTAAGTTGATATGTTCAAAGATTCAGAATCTTATTTTGTACATTTAAAACGTTTCAGAAGTCTACCAATGAATAAATATAGAACTTTGCATAAAGAGTTTCTTTTATGCATGAAAACAAAGGCAAATGAAACAACATACAAACATTTTCAAAACGGATTGGATATGTTAGTCTGGTCTTTCTCTGACACAGCCGCTAACAAAGTGATTTATATACTAGACTTGCTTATGAAGACAATACAATGATGTTTTCCCAAATGCGGGTTTCCTTCAGTTTCGATATTAAAGGAAACATTTTTATTATATTCATTCTCTAGCAGTAGGATGAAGATAAGGGGGTGAAATTTTTAAATGTCCATGTTAGAATTGACGGTAAATTCACGCCTCTATTCATGCAGCCTACAGTTGATAAAGACATATGAAATATTCTAACTCGCACCGAAACTTTGGATGATTCAACAAAACCACTTCAAATAAAAGCGTACAATTTACAATATTCAATTCTTGGAAATGTGGTTAATAAACATATAATTCAGGCATGTACTATTTGTGAAATATTCCAAACATATTCTCTCCACATAGCCTGGAAATCTCCCTGGAGTGGTCTTGAAGAAAGAGTAGGTTTTGTAATTATGTGTGTTTGTCACATAACGCCACTTGCCCTTGTCTATTTTGATTGTATGTGTGGGAGTTTGTCTTTAATAAAATGTGTTGATCTGTAGAAATAGGTGATAGTGATTTTATCTCTCCACATATTTTATATTCCTTACATATGCTTTTGTGTGTGCATGTGTGTGAGTGTTGCAAAGTAAGGGTGTTTCTCTTTGTATTTATTTAAAAAGATTTTTTGACATTTGTTTATATTTTAAAATTTAACGTGAAACAAGGCTCCAATGAAATACAGTTTTAATAGGTAGAGACACTAGAAGTTAAGAATAAAATCCATTGAAATAAGTGTTGGTTTTATTGATCTAATCGAGAAAAATATATAAAATCTTAGGTTTTAAGAACCTTCAAATTTTAGGTCTCTTCACAGATCTGTGGCTATTGAATCATAACAATTCTGAGTTGTAGTTGGTTTATTACAATGCGCAATTATTAATCGGTGCAATGAAAACTTCAGAGTTTTGGTTTAAGAACTCTATATCAATATTTCATATTTGGGTCGTTATTTGCTATCATTCGATCTGTACCTTTGTTCATGAACATTTCAATGTTGTTTAACTATCAGGATGAAAACAGTGCTTTTTCATTTTTATACATGTATTGGAATATGTTTTTTTTGCAGATAAATTAGAAATATTTTACTACTCAACTACAAGCAATATTTTCAGCAATAAAATGCATAGTTCACCATTTCTTCTATTAACTGGATTAAATTTAGCAACATAGATTTTTTTATCACTTGATCCTTGTGCAGTATAATATATCTTTACATGATGTATAGTAAATTCATACTGCTAAGTCATACAACTAAGGGTCATAACTTTTCCATTTATGTTTTAACCCTTAACGTGATTTACATTTGCTTTTTCACCCACGTTATCACGACAGACTTTGTGTATTATAAACGTTTCCACTATTTCTTCCACCTTTATTTCTTTCTCGCCTTTAAAATGGTCTTATTTTAGCCCCTCAAAATGTTGTCTTTCTGTTTTGTTGATTTTGTTACTAATTGCATTTTATATTTTTGTATCTTTTGCACTCTATAATTACCAGCTGAAGTTCCCACTGATTTATTTCATTATCAGTTGTTGACATCCTCATCATTTTATCAATATTTTTCAGCTTACTAATGCAGATATCAATATAACATCGTGTTTGAACAGTTTTTGTACTCGATTCCTAAACCAGTAGTTGTTATATTCATCCCACAGCCAATAGTTGCTCCATGCTAACTTCTGAGCAGTCTACATTTTCATTTGCTTCTTTGAATTATGTTCTGATAGTTTTGAAAACATAGATCTTTCTAACCAGATCAAATTAAATTTTTAACATGAAATAGTCACCCAACACTGATGGTCGTAAAGGTGGTGCAGTGGGTATTTTCTCTTCCATTTTACATATGAAATTGACAGGTGAGATTTAAAATGGAGCCAAACTTATCGGGTATGTGTCAAAATTTAAGATTCACATTTGCTTTCCAACATTGAATTGTAATTATGCTAAGGTCGTATGTAGTTTGGGCTATTTAATTACTTAATTATTTTGTCTGATAGGACTCCGTGCGCTGTCGTTCCATAATTCAGCTGCTTGTTCCTGGGTAGGTTAATAACAGCGTCAGCTTTGTTGTAAAAGAAGAAGACTATAATCCATTTGCTTTCCTTATAATCCTTTACCTTCTCTATTGTACCTTTTGCAATTACAAATTACAGATTTATGAAATAAGATATGTTTAAAACAACTTTGTTGTAGATTAAGGCAACGCACACAAGAATCATCCCACCACCTAACCAGTAATTGATGTTGTTTCCGTCTGTTTTAGTTTCACTTTCAACATGATTTTCTGCAAAACATTGATCTATTTTGGTCCTAATTTGACCTCTATGCTTTGGTTCTTCAAATGTTTGAGAATCCCTTCCCATCTGTCCCTTGAATTCAACCCTACATTGATCTTTTTGGATTTATGACGCTACCTTTTCGATATTACTTTCTTCTTTGGTTCTCTCGTGAGTATTTTTCATTTATTTAAAACTAAATGAATACAAACATAATTTTTAAGTAATCTTGTCTCTAATTTAATCTTATGTACTTTATCACTTAGCTTTATAATTGCTACAACTTAATTTCATTGCTATGAAATTGCCTTTTTACAGCTGCCCTTGAAATAACCTTTATAGTGATTTAAACTCCGCTTTCATTTACGTTGAAAATAACTGTGGTAAAAATTTGAGTAATAGAAAATTAATAAAAGTAGCATAGAGTCATTAGTAGACAAAGTCAACCAAAACATAAATAAATATTGCCAATTATTTGTTTAAGCTATCCCAAGAGACAGTAGCAGCATTGCCCGTAATCACGGACAGCATAATAAGCTGGCTTTTCAAAACAACTATTCAGTATCTTTTTTGCTGATCGTACCATTTTGATTGCTTTAGTGTTTGTTGACTGGTGTGTGAAGTTTTGATCCGAGGAGCAGACACTGCAACATAAAATATACCAAATATCATATAGCCAATTTAAAACAATACATTAAACTTGCTTCTGCACCAGTACTTAGAACATACAATGTCTAAATAATTTGTATGAACAAATCTCATTTGAAGTGCCTATAATGTCGAACTGGATGTCTTAAAGACTACAGACAGTTGTCCGTCCCTAACAATTCATTGATGTTCCTTGCATTTGTCATGCAGTTTCAGCTTCGAAATGTTTAGTATACATGCGGTGAGATTGTGCGATCAGATTTTAAATATCCTTTTATAGAAAATAGTATAAATTATTCAAAATACTCTTTTATCAGCAATGACGAAGGCGCAGCAAGTGGATGCATTAAAATGTTTTCGTGATGGTCGGCACAAGCTGATAGTGGCCACCTCGGCTGGAGAAGAAGGTTTGGACATCAGTAAATGTAACCTTGTCATACGATATGACCATGTCACCAATGAGATCTCCATGGTTCAATCCAGAGGTATATTGGCAATGAACAGTTATCCTGCCGTTACTTTTGCTCTGAATCTCAAACCTATAGAGGTTGTAAATAGTGTGAATCAATAAATCATCAGTGACTCAATATCATGCACTTTATGTTACCTCAAGTGAAAACTGAGGTTGCTATGAATTTAAACATCAGTGAAAATAATATATATAGAAATGATAAATAATCATCTGCTCAGTATCTCACTTGATTGAAAAATTACTAATATCTTAATCTGCATGTATATTATGGATGACAGTGTGAACCTGGTCTGATCATAGTGGGTTTGCTAGCAGACATGGGTGAAATAGCCATTAATCATTAGCATTGGGTATGAAAAAACCAAAGAAATAGACGTGTTTCATAATTGCTCACAAAAATTACGTGACTTATCACATTACCTGGATAATGGAAAGAGGTGTAGAATGTATACATTGTGTATGTGTCCTAAAGACAAAAGTAGACTATTAGAGACAAACAACAAATATAGCCCTGTTACTTGATATATGTGGTTCTTGTTTGAGAGAAAGGCATTAAAATCAAATGGAAAGTAAAAGTATTAAATTAGGATCTGTGGAGAAATGCATTCTAATAACTAAATACTCTTTATCTCATTCCAAAGGTCAGCAACTCAGCGAGTGTCATATACATAGAAAAACAGAGACAAAAATAGGGTAAAGAGAATCGGAACAAATATTCTTTCCAGCAAAGAAGGAACCAGAATAATTTTCAGAATACCGTAAAGCCTTTTGAATACAACCTCTATTCGGAATAGGCAAAATGTGGTCCCAATTGAGAAGTGGTCTCAATTCATAGGATAAGTTAGTTTTTTACATAGTAAATGGACCTAAGTGAAAGTGGTTTGTAGTGGGCAATGGTCTTTATTCTGAGATGGTCTAATTAGTAAACTTGACTGTAATTCCGCTTCACCTGGAAGATTGGTGATTTTTTGTTTGTATAGTCTTTATGAAATGTATAGTTTCAGCCTGAGAAGGATAAGAAATAAGAGGGTGAGTAAAATATGCATGTCATCGGGACACTTAAAAATGTTTTATTTTCCATCCAGGCAGAGCAAGGGCCGAAGACAGCAAGTGCATTAATGTGACTGAGAAAAGTAAAGGAATGGATGAGAAAGTGGAGTGTAACATGATACGAGAAATCATGATGCAGAAGGCTCTTGCGCAGTTACAAGAGGAGATCACCATAAACCCAGTCAAGATCAACGAGGAGATTAAGCGTCACCAGGATAATGAAGAATTGAATCGCAAATTAGAGGCACACAGAAGGAGAGGCCGGTCCATCAGGACTGGTGAGTTCGACTTACGATGCATTGGGTGTGAGGAGTATATCTGTATGTCCTCCGATGTCAAGACAGTCGAAAATGTACATCGTGTTGTCGTACTGGATGATTTTGAAGAAAGAATCAGTATAACTAAACGTGAAGACCGACAGTGTTTTGGCGAAATTACTTTTTTCGGAAAACTTTCCTGTAAGTTTTGCAAGAAGGACATTGGAAATGTTGGCATTTACCGAAACGCGGAGCTTCCAGTCATTAAGATATCTAGCTTTCTTATTGTGGATATAAATGATCGAAAAGAAACTTGCAAGAAATGGAGTAGGGCTCCTTTTGAAACACTTCCCTTAACAAACGAAGATTTGAAATGTTTTCTGGATAAAAGGGGAGAAAATAATTTCAGTTGAATGAATTAATGGACACATAACTAGACACAAGGCATAACAGAGTCATTCTTTGCAGGTTCTGATTTCTTATGCAAAATGTATGGATATGGTTTTAGAGATTAGATAAACGGGACAGTTCAGTCTATAGAGTATTTGATTTGTAGCTGATGGGTTGGGATTTCAAACCGTAGTGCTGTTTCAGGTACCCTTGAGCAAGGTCTTTTGCTTTAGTTTATCTTCTTAGAACTATTGTTTGTGTAAAAAGTAAATGACAACAGCAATGTCACTGGTTCAAAAGAAAAGTCATGTCCCTCTAACAGTGCTAATGCCCTTCTCATTTGCATCTCCTTCATATCACGAACCTTCAGTTTTTCTGCCTAGAAAAGGTCTCTCATGTTATAGGTCTGAATGAGATGGGGATTCGCCATTTTTCAATAATGTCTGTTAACTATGATCTGATTGTTGTTGAAGACAGTTTCAATCATAATAAGTGTTATTATAGCCAAGAAGCAGATGAATGGATGTATATTTAAATCTTTCGGTGATCCTCAAGAACAATTTGATTTATACGGATATACATGGTCTTATTAGAAATGTAACTCGATGATATAATCAGGTTTATTAGTTTCAGATCTAGCCAAGGTTCCATGTAGAATCAATTTACACCCACAATACTGTCAGGACCTGCGTGTACAAGCGTGCGTACCATTTCAGGAAAATGTACAGTTTGTGGATAGATTAATTGTGCAACAGTCTCTAAGGGCTTATAGTCACCTCTTGCCCATCTATCCATCACACTTGATTACTTTAATACGGCATGGATCAGTTTTCAAAGACCGTGATGGTGCAGTTGTTTTCCATACATGCATTTCTAGTTCCTGTTCTATTTCGATTTATTTCTAGCAATATATTGTAACCACCATGACTCAGGAAGCATTCACTATATTCTGAATTGGTTTGGTGTGAACACTATAAATTTTGGATGTTCCTTATAGGATTCGTTTTGCTAATGCTTCATTATTTTGAAAAGTTTGTGGCTTTCTCGATTGATCAATCATATGTTGGTGTCAGTTGCTTGCAGGCAGCATAGATGAAGAATGATTCAAAATATGATGTTGTTTGGTATGATATTCTCTAAGACAAACATAGATGTGCCTTTAACAAGTTTTGTCTCATCTCCTTATTTTCCATTAGAGTTATGGGCCTCATTGATTAATATCATATGTTCACTTCGGAATTTGTCTGTAACCATCATAATTTGAGAAACAATCAAATCATTTTTGAGTAAAGTGGTATGAACACTGTCTTTTGGACATGTGTATAATTGGGGGATTATTTCTTCTATTTTCAACTTTTCCTGAGTTCTGGGCGTTGTAGATCGATTTTATAAATTAATATTTCAAGTTTTTGATTACAGCTCATTATAGCTTGCTGATGTTTCAGCATATCTTGATGAAATTTTGTTTTGTCCATTTTCTTAGAGTTATGGACATGTTTATTAAGATGCTTATCTCTTCGTTTTCATTTTGGACTGAGTTATGATCTCTATTTATCAGTCACCTCCACAACGTCGAGAAGAACTGTTGTATTATTCCGCTTCTCCACCTATGTATATCTTCAATACACCTCAACTGTTCTTTCTTCCTAGGCCATAGGCAACAGTTTCGAGTGGGCTTCACAGCATTTGACCAGTATTATAGCTAGTAGGTCATTATGGCCCATATTTTACGCTTCACTGACTTGGATTAAAGTTTTTGTTGTTCATGCCTTAGACTCTGTCCAGAATAGAATCATGTAATTGATGACGATATGCATTTCTTTTTGTACCACATCCTTACAATAAAAGACGCTCATCGTGGCCTATATTTCTTCTTTTACTGCTCTGGTTAAGTTTTTGCAGCTTTACAATCTTTTATAAAATTTTACTAATTAGAATTTGAAACTAATATGAATAAAGAATGTATTTTCCTGCCTCCAAATTCAGACTTGCTTATGCACATTTTAGCAAAACAAAAGAATATGTACGTATTTCCAGAATGCTGTATATATATAGTCTTTACTTTGTCTGTCCGTAAATACATTAGCACACCTTCAATCTCTCTCTTTCGTCTCTATCCGCACTGTAGACTTTATTCAGATACCACCTTTCTTTGAAAAAAACTTGTAGTATGGTGAATTTATGTGATAACTGGTTTTTGCACACCTAAAGGATGTCTTTGACCTACATCATCGTGCACTACTGGACTCAGATGTACATCTTTTGTACTTAAATGCTGATGAATTGGTACATCTTGGGATTTACCTATGTCTCACATCAGGAGCCTGTCAAAACTAGGAAACAAAATGTATCCTAGTGTGCAAGATTTATTCAGTTTTACATAAAAGCACTAAGCAATGCACTGTAGAACTGCAAGCACCTAAATATGGTTTTAGAAAGTTTTTTTTAACATATTTCAGTCATATGACATTTCAAAGGTTTATTAAAAATCTATCTTGTCCAGTTTGTACTAAAAATCATTTTGCATGCCGATCACAAATGCATAAAAATTATTTCTGTGGTATAAACTATTATTTTCTGCAATGGCTGCAACAATTACCATGGTTGCAAGATGTCATCATCCGAGCAGTGCTTCATTTGTAACCAATTCAGCCACGATAGCAGTCGTGAATGTTTGACATATGGCACATATTATTATTCTTCAGGTTATTTATTGGTTTTGTAGCAAATACACTAGATTGTTGATACAGCTTATTATTATACCGTTACAAATATACATTAAACGGAGTGGAAGGTGATATAGATGTCAGGGGCGACGGGGGTGGGGTAGTACATGTGGTGGGATCATATGTCATGTTCTTCTCAGGACATCTCTTACACCTTTGCTCTCCACTTGGCGCTCATCTCACACCTGTGGCTTCAAGAAGCTGTTAGCCTGCAACAGCAGCCATATCACATCGAAAATCGCTTTGACAGGCGGGCTAAACCAGGTGACAGTAGCCTACAGGTCTTAACTCTAGGCGAGTTAGACTTGTCTACTTAAGAATAAAAAGACTGGACTAGGCGGACAGCACGGAGGAACCACCAGATGGTTCGACAGGCATAAAGGCAAACCCAGCAACGTGTCGTGGAGCGTGAAGAGTAAGGCGAGATACTTAGGATTCTATGGTCATCCAGTGCATCCAGACCTATCTCTAGTCGTCTTGCAACTGGATCCAAATAGACCAGGACAAGAGAGTGAGGCTAACGAACTGCGCAACTCAGTCTCACTTTAATCCAAGTCAAGCGCAAGTCACAGCTTCAAACCCATACTGCCAAACTCCAAGTCATGTGGCAAAACAGCAAGTGAGGATAACGCTTAAGCTGCGGCCACGAGACGGCTCAGGGCATATGGTCGTTTTCAACTAGACCGAAGCAGCAGTGGACCTCGGCAGCCCCTTGAACGTCTGAGCAGCCCTTTTTAGGATCGCTCTGCTCACCTCCATAGCACGAGAAAGGGGCATGAAAAAGTGTCCTAAAATATAGTCTGCTTCATCTCACACTGACCAGTTTACCTAGGCTGGTGGGAATCCCATCATTACTGTCAAAGATCAACAAAAAGAGAAAGATGACGGTGCTCAGCTTCGGCACATGGAATGCACGAGTTCTTTTGGATAATGCAGATAGACCAGAGAGAAATGGCACAATATAATGTGGACATAGCAGCTTTGAGCGAGACTCGACTAGCAGAGGAGGGCCAGCTGTAAGAAGTTGGCGGCGGCGTTTTAAGTTCTTCTGGAGTGGTTGTGGCAGTGAAGATCGTCGCGTGGCAGGTGTCAGATTCGTGTTGAAGTCTCATATAGTGTGCAAGCTTACCAGCCTTCCCAAGGGCCTCAATGATTGAATAATGACTTTACAACTCCCACTGGGAAACAAGAAGAGAGCCATGTTGATCAGCACCTACGCTCCAATAAATACCAACCCAAGTGATGTGGAGAAAAGTTTTCTCAAGAACTGGATTCCCTCATCTCAGCCACCCCGAAATCAGAAAAGCTCGTCATTCTTGGCGACTTCAACGTTTGCATGGGGCTGACCACCAGACATGGAAAGGAGTTGTTTTAATCTATGACGTTGGCACCTGCAACCGTAAATGGATCCTGCTACTCAAGACTTGCGCCAGCCATGATTTGGTAATCACCAACACTTTATTCCGCCTGCCTACCAGAAAACAAGACGTGATGCACTCCACCGTCCTCGTATAGCTGGTACAGATGGCATGCAAAAACCAGGACTGGCTCGATGAGAACAATCAGGAGAAAAAAAGACACATCATTCAGAAGAACACCGCCTACACAGAGTCCTTCCGAACAACCCTTCCTTAGCCTCCAAGAGGGCAGTTTTCGCCAGTATGAGCAGGTGATTTAGCTCAGTGCAGATGGAAACGACCCAAAGCACTTCCACGACGCTCTGTAAGCTGTCAACGGCCCTCAGTCCTCTGGTACCTCTCCCATCTTCAGTACAGATGGAACAACACTGTTTACTGACAAGGTTCAGATCCTAGAGTGATAGGCCAAACACTTCAACGCCATCCTCAACCGTCCATCGTCCATCAACGACGAAGTCTCAAAACATTGGATCAAGTGGAAACTAATGCTAAGCTGGACACTCCAACCAGTGTATAAGAGGTTAAGAAAGCCATCAGTCAACTGTCCTGTGGAAAAGCCCCAGGATCAGAGGATACCTGCCGAGGTGTACAAAACCGGGGGACCTGTACTTCTGCAGAATATCAGAGAGTTCTTCTAAACAATATGGAATGAAGGAGTGATTGCACAAACATTTAAAGAAGCCTCTTTAGTCCACCTCTACAAAGGTCAGGGCACCGTAAGTGTTACGACAACCCTAGAGGAATCTCCATCCTGTCAGTCGTTGACCAGACACTTTCTCGCGTCCTGCTCAATCGCCTCATTCACCA
>JAECUM010063244.1:0-12080 GCA_016617855.1 Megalonaias nervosa
TATATATATATATATATATATATATATATATATACTAAACACGTGAACAATGCTAACAAGTATATCTCAAAGGTACGAATTAAACTATTTTTAAAACCAAAACATCAAACGTTAAAATGCTGAAAAGTACTGAAGGCTGTAAATAATTTAAACTGTCAATACAAAATTAAGATATGATGACATAATTGTAAACGATGCAACAACTCTTTTCGTCATGTAATGTTTAAACGATCTTGTCTTTTATATGAATAGTTCTGTGTCACGTCAGAATCATCGTATGTGTTCATTAGAGCTAAGACGTTAGTTTAGATGTAGTTAGTACTTGAGAAGTGGAAGCTACCAATGAAAGACAGCCAAATAAAATTTACTGGTTTATCACATTGTCCACGTGCGACAGCCAAAACGATTTTCTAGTGACAAATTAATCACACGAGCTTTTATATCTTGTAGAAATATTCATAGTTAGTTGTTTAATGAGACGCTGAAAGCTCACATCATGCAACTGTTTATTTTTGGAAGCTCCACAAACTCATGCACAGACACACACCCCACAGCGCATCGCTAAACGAAACGAAATTGTAGAGATTCAGACGGCTGTCTATACCTTTCAATTTCATGAACATCCCCAATTTCAAACCCCGGGGAGAGTGCAAAACGCACTCACCGCGTTGTTTGACGTGGTGAGGAGGTGTACATGAAATCCCTTTGAGGCTTGGAGTCCCCGCTTATTATGAAAAACTGCGATAATCGCCCTCCATCGTCAATGTGTCAGTCACCAGATTAGAACGCTTGGCCTCGAGTATAAGAGTCCGCCATGCTAACACTGGACCACGGGATCCCCTTACAGACATATGTTTCAGAAATTATAATGAAGTTAACTGTACTAGTAAACAGGCAATTCCTATAAGTGAAGTATACTGAATAAAACAAAATTATTGTAAACTGCAGCGTGGTTATTTTAATTTTCCAAACACCCCATATAAACTAAATCGCATATACGTTTCTGCTAGATGTCACTGGAGTTAAAGTACATGTGTACGGTTATCTAAAAAGAACTTGCTGCTGTATTACACTCGAGCGGGGCGTGACTTACTGTTTTTCTGAATTTATCAGGGAAAATCAAAAGGTGTAAATATCCCTCTACGAATTTGCTCTGTTACACTGACAGTTAATTGCCACACAGACAATTAATTTACTGAATATAACCCAAACAATAATCGCGGCAGTCATGTAATATAATGCAGTAACAAGCAAGGCAACTGCTTAATTGCTCTACCAGAGAGAGCTTTGCTTGACGGATTTATCTCCCTTCACAATTCTTGAGGTGCATAATACTTAAATGTTATTTTTTGATCATGTTTTGAATACGCCGATTTGGTTATTTTATTTGCGACAGAGTGTATTGAACGCCTGCAAATATCAAAATATTTACCAGCTGCATATGTCGATGCTAGAATGAATGACGAGCGAGCAGCAACTGGCCTTGGAGAATTATCATTATCACCGGTTCCTGTGAATTTGCAATTCTGACCTTGTGTAACAGCTCGTAAATTATTCAAAGAGTTATCTTTCGGATTTGAATTAAAATGATCAATCACAAGGCTGTTTTCAACTATTCCATGAAAACACTCGTACACGAATCTATGTGAGTAATAACGTTTTTTCCCAGCAAGGAATTTGAGATAACTAGTATTATTAACAACCCCGACTGGCTTTTTTAGTCGACAGTGCCTAATTACACCATCACGAGATGCCTCATAATTCTTCATGATGGGATGCTTCACAAATTTGCTCCATTTATATAATAATATTATTTGTCTAAATAATTGTTTTGAAAATCTGGCTAGATAGTCTTCAGCTTTTATCATGGGAGATTCATCGGCGTTATTTTTTTGATCATAATATCGTTTCAGTTCCCTGTATTTTTGACCACCACATTGCACACAAAATTGAGTTTCTCCTGTAACCAAAACAGCATACATTAAACACGGTTTTGGTCCTAGACTCTCTCTTCGAATACTTTGCATGCGATATCCACTGAATTCATTTACGCAAGCTTTGTTACAAGGAACTGAAGAACCTATAATTAACCGTTTGCTTGAATCATTACATATATTACTGTCGAAACCTAAATTTAGTTATTCTATGCAAGATCTTGCTTTAACGAATAGGGATATAACTGATCGTATCCGTGAAGCCAAGAAGATATTTCACTACGATGGTGCGGCTCATGTGTGGTCAACGTTCAGAACTATTCCACGCAACATTGGTATTATCGCTACTAGAATGAATGACGAGCGAGCAGCAATGATTATTAACTGTCTCGACAATCAAAGATATTTATTCTAATAAAATTTATTGTAAAGACAGACGACGGCACTTGGATTATCCGTGATACACGTGACCCTGTCCGTGTCCATAATGGAAATATTGTCGCGTTAAATATAAATTCCAAACCAGGAATGTTGACTGGTATTGACAAATCACATTAGGAACGAGCTTATCCTGTGACTGCAGTTGTTTATGCTATGTATCCGCTAAATAATAAACCTAGCGTTGATGATCTCAAACCGATGAAACTGTCAAGGCAAAATTGGGTAGCTGAGCGAGTTACAGAACACTTCACAAACGCGATACGTGGAAACGGTTTAACGGATCTAAGACGTAAAAAATAAATGAGTGGGCAGAAACAGTTAAAGATACTGGAGCGTCTATCAAAGACGTTGCTGAGCTGGGAAAAATATCGAAATTCCCAATAACAGTGAAGACGTTAACTGGAGAGATTTTGTATAAATCGGAATATGAATCAAGATGAGCTCCGATAACGATCATTGATAATAACGTACATGCATGGCCATCGGCCGTAACAATATTTCCAAGAGACAGAACAGTTAAATTTTATAACGATCATATGTTTTATTTTATCAGAAATATCAGTAAGAGTGACCCTGTGTCCGTGTGGTTATTTCAAAGTTCAGAATCTGTGAACTATGATCAGTTTGTACGGTCTAATGGAGACATTTATCGTGCAGAATCTCTCCATGAAGAAATGAAAACTCTTGCGTTGAAATATACCGATGATGATGAACAATTACTGAGTAATTGTTTTACCGTTCCTTCAGTTGCTGCTCACTATGCTCAGTAGAAAAATTCATGGTCTCCGACAAGATCGGAATTTCTTGTTGGTGTCCAACGTAGTTGTATCGAATACGGACACGGCGGATTGCGGAATACTAAATACGATCATAAGGATGTTATCTCGGTTGATATGGTGGCATGTTATCCTGGAAGTTTTCTTGGATACGGAGAGTGTTCTGCATATTTTAAGAGATTTGGACATCCAACACACGTGATGACCAGAGTTGCGATAAATGGACCCCTGCCAGGTTTTGACTTAACCGGATTTGTATGTATAGAGTCATTCGAGTTTGCACCGAAAAACCTTCATCCGATTGTTTATGCGTGGTTTGGAAGACATTTCTCAGAAAAATATTTGGCTCCAATAGTACTATTACGATATATGCTTGAGAATAAAATTCTAATAATGTTGGTTGTAAGTGAAGCGATCATATCGTATCATTCAAAAAAACAAATCTGGTTACCAAAACCAAATTAAATAATTACCGATAAGCCAGATGAAATTGAATATGAAAATAAACTTGCAAAGGATCTCGGCCGAAATATAATCGGTAAGTTTACTCAGGGTAGTTCATGTGATCATAAACGACATTGTAAAAGATTAATTATGGACGATGCCGATCTCGATTTTATAATTGCTGATACAACAGAGAAAGGCACAATTATAAGTCGAAGTAATGCTTATTTGTCTGATGGAACTAAATTAGGTACAACTGTGAGCTATATTGATGGTGAGTCACCACAGTTGACTCATTTAAGATCTTCGATGTTAGCATATGTTTCGATAAATTTATCAATGATAAACAGATTTCCTTATACCCCGGTTAGGGTTGCCACATTTTCATTTTATATAAATAAAATATATGCGGATTTGTTAAAACAACTACATATCGGCTCTGATGCATCATGGGGCGAATGGAGAATAAAACTAGAAAATATACTTAGTTATTCTGAAATTAAGGGGACATATTGCAAGAATAATCAAATGTCGAAATCATCAGCACCATCGGTATATGATCCTGTGGCCAGACATAATACCATTTATCTTAATGGGTGTGGTCGTTCTGGTAAAACATCGCGTGCGATTGAATTATTCCTGAACAACTGTTCAGATATGGCTGTTTTGACACCCACACAGTAAAATCTCAAACTTCTCATAGTTTCTTTAGATGGTGCGGAGACGCATGGACTCCTGAACAAATGGGTGAGAAACACATTCATAAAATTATTATCTGGGATGAAATTTGTACGGTATCGCTGGAAGTATTAAAAATATTTCTTGATTGGTTACTGACGAAAAATACTATTGTGATAATGTGTGGTGATCATGGTCAACCGCCGTCTTTTGTTGGACAGTCTTCACATGAATGGTTAAAAACCTTTGTAGATTATTACGAAGAAATAACTGATGATCATAGAGCTATTGATGAACCATTGAAAGAGTTTAAAAAGTTAATTAGACTGCAACCAGATAAGATTCAATGTGAGATAATGCGTAAAGTAATTTCAGAAACTCCTATGAATGATTTCTGGAATTTGTTGAGGCCTGCTGATTTGATAGTTACAAGTAGAAAGATAATTCGTTATACACGTCAACTGCAATTTTTTCTGTTACATAAAGAAAAATGTTCAAATCTACCTGTACGATTGTGTTATTCCCAGCAGATACTCGACGAAAGAATATTGAAGTTGAGATTCCAGGTTGTGGTGATAAACAAAATCTTGTGTTAAATGATATTGTTTTAGTTCCTGTCAGTGCTGTTGAGATCGCGTTAACGATGGACAAAGCTCCATGGACACTAGCATACGCTATAACAATTTATTCGTCACAAGGATTAACTATTTCTAATACAAATATTTGGATTGTTGATGATCGTATTGAATGGTCAAATTTAGTTTATCTCGCAGTGTCTCGAGTCAGAGGAATATCTCAGCTGCGGATGGTTATCATAGACAAACATAGGAAAACGGCTGACGGTGGTGTATAATTTGAACTGAAAGCATTTGAAAATCCTGACTATAGCGATGATGATGTGTTTTAAATGGGATTCAAAACAGAACTGGTTGATACTCAAACACTGTTATTGACTTTGCAGCTAAAGATCTAGGCCATTTCGAAGTATCTGTCGTCAGCTAAGGTACACATATTTCATGCTGAATTCCAAACGTGTTCCAAGAAGACATACAGAAACGCCTTGCCTTAAATGTATTTACTCCATCAAAATCATAGAGAAGAAACTAAAATACTATCAAGAATGTTTACGAACAATTAACATAAATTTCAATGAAAATTAAGATCAAATAGCAGAATAACCTGCTATTTTTATGGCGAGATAAGCTGGTTAAAGTAGTAGGCATATTCCTTATTTCTATGCATACGACATTATTTCTATCGTATTAGCATTCACGTATTTGTAATCGTATCGTTGATCAAATTTTGAATCAAAACAGCGAGTCAAGGTTAGTGTAATATCTTACATTAAAAAGTCATAGCAGCACCTGGAACATTTAAAATCAAAACAAATTATATTTTGTTCAATTCATGTCAATATTATTGTTAACGTTTCTAATCTGGCGTGTGTCCTTTTAACGCCAGAGTATCTGATGATATAACTGACAGTAAAGACATAGTTATTACCACCTTCTTCTCTACATAACTTGTAGTCTCTTTATTATCTTCTTTCTCCTCTACCATTTCTTCTCGTACCCTAACAGATGGTCTGTCAGTCTTTACGCTGCCACACTTTTACATCGATATTATTGGCAACATTTAAACGAAGTTTATACGAGTCACTTGTTGTCTGATCTATCCAACGATACTGCCTGTTAACAACCTCAATAGCCGGGAAAGAAATAAATACCATCATCATCAAGAGAATAGACTAATGAGGCTTTTGAATGGGTGAATTATGTTACTAAAGATGAGTGGATTAATCGATTTTATTAAATTCGTTGATAATGAATTAATTCGATTTAAATTTCTTTGTGACTAGAAGTGACCCAGAGTATCTCGCTACGCAAGATAACCTGTTACTGTATATAGACCAGATAATTCCATTTTGAACAATTTAAATATTTAAGAAGTACGTTAAGTATAGCTAATTTCGTGAAGTCTAGTTTAGAAAGATAATGATGATATTAGCAATGGTGGTCTAGGATTTAGAGTTAAGCTTTTAAGATATTAACATGGTTAGGTTTTAATCACATATGTTGGGTCGGTGTTGTTTTAAAGAACAATGAAGAGGATGCGTGGTTTTAAAAATTAAGACATAAATAACAATAAGCGGGCATGTGGCACAGGTGCTAAACGCTTTTTACTACATACATATAAAATACAAATTCGAGGCTCGAATAAAGAGCAGGAGGTTAATATGGATAAATATTGCGGCAGACAGAGACTTATCTCTCTGCCTCTGCCTCTGTCTCCGTCTGTGTCTCACTCTGTGTCTGTCTGTCTGTCTGTCTGTCTCTCTCTCTCTCTCTCTCTCTCTCTCTCTCTCTATATATATATATATATATATATATAGAGAGAGAGAGAGAGAGAGAGAGAGAGAGAGAGAGAGAGGCGGGGTTCGGAGATAGGTAATTTTTTGCCACGTAGGTATTCACTTTCATCATCCATGGAACTTTACTTCTTTCTTCCCAACGACTAAATTATATTTGCATACAATATCATGCATAAAGTCCTAAATAAAGTCTTGCCTTATGTACAGGACTAAACGATAATATAAAGACAAAAATGAGAGATGCCGATACATTTTGGTGTCTCTGAATTAAATATTATTTATTTCCATTCTGCGATAATAGTTTTGTTTGGCGATAGGGGGACGAGGAAAGATCATATTTTAAACAGGGTGCAAATATTACATGGGCATAGCAGGGAATTAATTTCAACCCGGGAAAGGGAAATTAACATTATGTTAACACATGTTATTAGTTTACGCGGATAAGGATACATAATTTGTTATGATGTTCCTCTTATTATACATTCTGCATGAAGGTCATGATTGGGGGGTTAATTTTTAGAAATGATGCTTATCACGAACCATGGCGACTCTTGTTATTGGCAGCATGTACTATTTCAAACACATTCAGAATTAAATCAGAAAAATTCATTTCAAACTTAAGTCAATAATTTCATTCAGTTCACACATATAAAAGAATGTTTGAAATATTTGGTACCATACCTCGCTACAGGAGGTCAACTTTTCTCACTACGCTGGCTACTTTCTTATGACCATGCGGTTGAAAACACAGGCTTGGAACTTACCTATCTCACTGGTCCAACGCCGTTCAATACTGTCGTATCAACTCAGAAAAGCATATACTCCATTAAGAACGTAACAAATATGATACCTGTTTTTCTCTGAACGTAGTTGAAAGTTAAACTCTTTACATTCCGCCGTCTGTCTGGGGCACAAACACATACACACAGACATGTAGATTATGCTCTAGTCTCCACATAGTTACTTCCCCTCATAAAAACCTTCAGTGTTTATGACAAACGAATCCTTCTGGTTTCAAATCTATTGACAATGATTGGTGAGACTTTTATTTCCTTTTCATTATCTAATAGCGATATCAATACGCGTAACAATGAAGGCACTGCATAAAATGAGAATGGACAATTTTTAACTGAATAAACCAATATAGCAAACCATTTAAAGGATTCACCAATTCTAAAATTAGACCTCAGGTCACGACAAGATTCCGGTAATTTGTTTCCAGCCGACTGCGCCATACACAGTTTCATTTTTAGTGTCTTTTCGAACACAATCTTGTACACTGAAGAATTTCCAAAAGAGTGATCCAACATCAATGTCCGATATTTAAGAATGGGTAACATGAAATATACATGCAGTTAGAATTAGAATTTCCCTAATAAATACATTGTACAAAATATGTGCACTTATTTCGAATAATGGTTCAAAATGATTGGCAGAAAGCTATAATTTAATGGACGTGTCTCAGGCTAACTGATGTCTTTTTCTCTCTCTCTGGCTCTAGTATTGATGTACCTTCTGTCAATATATTTATCGTGCAAAAACCCATAGGGTCGCCACTTGACAATGATTAATTGATGTAGCAATATCTGCTACCTGTGACTTCGTAAAAATACAAAATCGTTCCAGTCAAACAGAGACAGTTTCAGTCCTCTTATAAAATGTATCAAATTTACTTGTGGTACATACCAAATTGTAAGACAAGGTCAAATCATTGTGGGCTGGCAAAATAGTAAAGAAATTTAAGATATAAATCGTAAACCAAGTTCGAGGCATTGAAATCATATAAAATTCTTAAACAATTTGAGAGCCTAATTTTGCACACTACAAATATTGTGCATTCATTCGACAATATAACAAAATAATGTTCGTCTTCCTAAACTAGTGAAGAACATTTGTCTGACTTAACTTTATTAAATTGTTAGACTGATGAATGAACATTTGCCTTACGTGATCCCTAATATGTTTGGAATACAGCTTGATGCAATATTTGGTGATTAAATGCAGAATAGGGGACATCTCTACACCCCACCCTTTTACAAATGTCCGCATAAATGCATAAAAATGATAACCTAATGTTAATTTCACCATGTACCTGTACCGCAGAAAACAAAATGGCCGTAATATAGGACCCACCATTCTATGTCCCAATATAGACATATTGTACTATTGGAGACGCTGTGCTGATATTCCACATGTAACATTTGTAGAGCTCTGTTTTAAAGAAATTGAAAATTTGTTGTCACGTTGTTTGGTTTATCATTAAGATACCACAAATAGTGAGTAGTATTATCTAACAGCAATGTTTCATCTCTAACATCATTTACGAAATTTACAAATATAGTACTGGTACACACACACACACACACACACACACACACATATATATATATATATATATATATATATATATATATATATATATATATATATATATATATATAATCATGAGCTTACTTCAGTATGAATAACCATTTATGTATATGCATTATTGATGCGCTGTCCAAAATATGAATTTAAGGCAAATATGTGGAAATCACGCGATCGTAACTGAGGTACTGAGGATCATAATATTTTCAGAATACATATACCATGAGCTCAATTCAGGATAAACCAAGAAACAGTTAATTTTAGGGACATTCATATTAACTAAAGCATAAATGAATCCTTTTGCCTGAACCAAGAATACTCCTGCAACCATCGATGATGACATAATAATAATAATAATCATCATCATCATCATAATAATAATAATTTGTAGTAGAAGTAGTATCAAACTGATACTGGGCAACGTTCGCAATTTTACATTCATGTTGTTGCTAAAGAAAATATGTGAATAAGACACCAAAGGATTTTGTATCTGGACAAGATAGTAATACAGATTTACCTTGTTTAAACATTGTATACAAAAGAAAGTGACCTTTTTCGCAGGCAGACGTTTGCTTTGGCAACCTATATCTTTCATCTGGGTATGCAGGTACTCATTTCTTATTATTCCTAATTTGTATGTTTTCATTGTTTGTAATACAGACACATAATTGTTTTTCTAATATGAGTATTTAATAATTATTTCAGACTTAATTTCATAGACAATAAAAACCAGCAACATCATGCAATATGTACCACAAAAATCACATTTGCTCCAACGAGCAATTATTGAAGTATTACGACATCAAGAAAAGTGAAACACTTCTTTCAATATTTTATTATTACTACTAGTTATTCTATTTCTAAATGAGTACACTGACTTTCTTAGCAAAACTCATGGCTATTCGCATTGTTGCTCACAATCATTCCCGACGCAGTGTGGCGCGAATCATAACCCATACAGCTGTTCCCTTTACTCTCATTTGTGTATCAGAGATCCTCAAAGTTTAAATTTGACCCCTGTTTTGACACCATGTTTGGTTTTATACCAAACGTGTCCCCAATTCTGACACCAAGGGGATTTTGCATCCCTATCGGAAACATGCACTGTTGAAATTTTTTCCATGGAGGAGAATAAGACAACTTCATACAATATGATTTGAAAAGTAAATCATTAATATCTTTAGAACATGTTTTAATAATCTTAAAAGCATATTTTCTCGCATACAAAGATAATTATATTGTCTTTATATAACACTCGCCTAATAAATCAAAACAAATTACATGTCCTAGGTACACATAATCATTGCCAAACAACAACTTTCTTCTCAAAACCTAAATTCAGGTATGGACACTTTTTCAGAATTTGAAGTCTGACATAACATACATAGGATCTTTTTGTCTTGTGCTCAGCAGCATTTTCTGATGCAGACTGCTCACATATTCTTAATAGCTTTTGTAGTCCATCGATATATAAACTGAGTATAGACAAATCATTAGCAAAACTGAAGTTATTCATAAATCAACCGCCGATGTTGTGTCGAATAAAAACCTATATTAAATCACGTTTACGGGCATCAATATAAACAATGAACAGAAATACAGATACAACAACTTCATGAAGCACACCATTTCTCACAAGGAAACACGTAGTAGTTGTCTGACCTCACTTTACACACTTATTAGCATGCAATGTTGTAGGCAATTTAAATTTTTCCAAACTAGTTCCATAGATGTGTGCACATGTATTATAACTAAATAAACATTCTATAGTCAGTGCGTGAAGAGTTGGAAAACCTTATTCCTCTGTTAGAAAAAAATTCGTATGTACCTGATGTTAATAGCGACATCTGTAACACACCTACATACAGCCTAGAACTGCTGTTATAACTTTTTAAATTACTCATAAATATCACGTTAGTAATTTGAAATGCAGTCATATTTGGTGAAAATGGCTTCTTCTGCCTCCAAGGATAATGGGGGGGGGGGGTTACCATGAGTAGCGACGGGCAGATTGTGTGCATTTCACGACATCTATGCGGAGAACTTTGATTTCGTTGGGGTGGACAGCAATAGTGTGGACAGATTGTTTGACAAAGAATTCTCAGATGAAGCTGGTATACAAAGAGACATCAAAAACGAGAGAGAGAAAGCACTTTGTCGATGAAATCTTGACAAAGTACGAAAGATGCAGGGAGTGATGACAAGATTCAACGTATTGTTAGAAATGCCCCACGCTTGGAGAAACCTTTACCCATTGTCTAATTCCCAAGAGACATTCCAAAATGTTAATCACCTAAAATATCAAACTTAGCTAAAACCCATTTCAGTTTCTAAGTTTAAACAGAATTTGGTATTGTTACAATGCTCCTGAAAACTTTTCAACTCTGGGGCATATAGAAGGAAATGTGTGCTTACATTTTAAATTCTTGCAAATGTTAAAGTGAAAAACAAAGACAAGAATGAGCACTAGAGCAATATTGTTTAAAGTTCTCGTGTGAAAATATATCCAAATCAATTTTCAAAATTGAGTCCGCGTGTTAGAAAGATACAGAATCTTTGATATTATATAAATTGTCACTTCAACTTCAATGCAATATTAATTTTAAATGAAAACATAAAATAAGATAGTTTCAATGTATTGTAATTAATTAATTTTCTGTATAAAATGGAATGTATTTAGTTACTGCTACAATTTGCTTGGCTGTAGAGTATCTATTCAGTATGTAGAGAAGTAGAGAGTAAATAAAAGAGCCACTTACTGACTCGAAACCTTTTCCATTTGATACAAAATGAAATAATTCATTTGCAGATTAAATGACTGATATGTCTCATACACCATTTTTTTAAAAAAATAGTAAATCCATATATGCAGTGCAGACAGGTCAACGATGCAACTGCACATTATATATCAAGGTCAAGCCCTGGTTATGTACGTGAAAGATCTTTCATCAAAGGCCAAATGCCTAATTCTTGTTTTAAAGTACATTAAGAGAAATTCGAAAGACTGTGTGAATAAAATGAGGATGCGTAATAAGTACAAAACCACATAAGTGTTTTGTTCCGAGTCAG
>JAECUM010063246.1:0-23841 GCA_016617855.1 Megalonaias nervosa
AAACAATACAAATTAAATATACAAAACACTACACAACCTAGTGCTTTTTTAACCTTAAACAAATGCACAGAAAGCGTTTTCTTTTGCCTGAGAAGCTTTTGATTCAAAAGATTTAATATAACAATGGTGTATACTGTGCTATTTTGTATTCTTAAAACCAAATTGTACCTCACGAATAATATTATATTTAATGGCCCACGACGAGAGCCTTTGAATTAATATGCGTGTGAAACTTTTCCTATACAACTAAGCGATGTTATCCCTCTACAATTATTTGCATTAGTTGAATCACCGTTTTAATTCAATACTCTTACTTATTTCTTTTCTAATCCGTAAGCCCTTCTGCATTCCATGTCAGTATCCTAACTAACTCGCTTAGCAGAGAGGGCACAAAACCATAAAGCACGTTTATCCAACAAACGGGAAGATATATAGTGGATTTGAGACACTGCGTAAATTTCAAATATGAAACAATTGCTCTTCTCAAAATGTTACTATTATTCAAAGTCTTTCTAAGGAACACATGTACCTAACGCATTAACATACGCTATAAATAAATTACAAAATGAAATATTTTCAAATCCGAATTTTTTCATAATGCTGGATTTTGGCCGGAACATCTCATTTGGACCGCAACGTTGGCATGCATCAAATGAGTCAAACATGCGCCTGAAGGATTTTATATATATATATATATATATATATATATATATATATATATATATATATATATATAAAATGGAATATAATTATATTTAAAATACTCAAAATGAATCTGCGAAAATTCAACCATTGTGAAACAAATATGAATTATTACTATTTTTATTATCTTGTGATGATAAATGAAAAATGCTGTTAATATCATTAAGTTAGGAACATTCCTTTACAGTTACAGTGAAAAGTACCTTGATACATTCCAAGTGAAACAGTTGCCGTTTTAAACTGAACCACCGCTAAAACCGCGCAACTCTGTATTCAATCTATATAAATGAAAAGTCGGTAGTTAAACAAGAAATGCCTTCAAAGTTCTTATAATTAATTTTGATATCAGCTTTTATAACTGATTTCCAGTAAGAAGAAGATTCAAAATAAGAAAGACAAAATCTCATTTACTAGACTAAAGAGTTTCAGCAACATAAAATAATAGTAACAAGAAAAATGAACAATGATGAATCATATTTCACCATCTAAGAGCTCAGTGTGTTTGCTACTGACCAGAACTGGATAATAACTAGTTCGGACTGTGATTAAAGTACCAGAATATTTCACAGCGGGTGTATTTTTAGTTGTTTGTAAAATTGCATTTACCGTCTAGAAATATCAATCTTTGAAGTTAGTTTAAATCAAATTCTTCGAGTTATTATAGTGGAAGTTTAAGAAATAGGAGAAGGGGCAAGTTTCTGTGACTGTGTTTATCGTACTTGCAGAAACGTTCTTGTCTTTTTTGTTTAATCTTATGTGACGTTTCTTTCGTTTTAACTTTCCATCATATTCTGTTTTAGATATTTACATTTTTGTATTTTCAGATATCAGGTCCGATTCGAAGTCAGGCTTTGGCTGCGATAGCATTATCGGATAGTAGTCATTTAAGTCGATACGAGTACTAAACGTCACGAGGACGTAATGGCATTGGCGTTATGGCACGGCCCTTTCCTTTCAGTGATTTGTGATTTTAATATGTGTCTTAGGATGTTTTTATGTATACTGAATTATTACATGTAGAGATTTCTGCAAGATTATTTGCACTGTAGTTGCAAAGTAGAAACATAATAGCATAGGTCGGTCTTCGGTTTGAGAATAAAACAATCGCAACTGTGCCACAATATTTCATTGGAACCGCTTAAACTCGGTTTTGATATGAACTGTATAATACACCATTTAGTGTGAATGTGCTCATAAAATATTATGGTTTCTATTGGCCTCATTACGATATAAATGGAGTTTGATATGGTACGAGTTGTTTGTGAAGCAAGTTATCAGTATTGATGTGTTACCTAAGATAACACGCCTTGAATCAAGTTGTTTTTCGGAATGTCATTGTCTGTTCGCACCTCTTCGCACAACGTAATACAATGTTGCGAACCATTTGTCAGTTGAATTATTTATTTGACTAAGTGTATCAGAAACAGCCAGGCCTACGATTTATATGTGCATTGTACTAAAATAAAAATGTTTCGTTTCAAAATTGTATCGCTTCATTAGACAGCAATTTTGAGTTTTGGTTCACAGTACAAGTTTAACGAAGTTGGTTCAAAGGTAGCTGAAGTACAATAGTATGAATCTGTATATGTTATTTAGTAACGTTGGTGAAGTTGTCAGACCACCGTCATTTAACCAGATTTACATTATCGTCAGACAAAATTAGTCCCATGCGTTAATGCGTAATAAAATGGAACCGGTCTTGATAGTGGGCAATGGTTTACTTCTACTGGATTGCTGCATAAACAGAGATTGCCTGACAGCTAGCGGTCGACCTTGACGATTCGTCAATTTATGATAAATGTCTTCCTCTCTAGGGTCTCAGTTTCACAAGAAACTAAAAGAAGGCATTGAAAACTTTTCACATTTATCACAGAGAAGCGCTTCCAAAGGCACAAACTGGACACAGCCTGCTGACCATACGACCTGCTTCACACCGGTCTTGAACAAGCCTTTCTGAATGTTGACTCTGCCTGCCAGAAAGCAGTTTCCGAGGTTTATAAATGCGCCACCTACCCAGAGCCTCTAGCTAATTATTGGAGCATTGACATCATCGATAACGCTCACGCTCATACCCAGTAAAATTGTCGGATTATTTACAGGCGCTGGCAAAACGCCAGTGCACACTAGCAGACAGCAGACAGTTGAGAGAGATAAAAAGTTGATGCTTGCACAAGTTGAAGGTAGAGCGTAGTTGACATTAGCTCCATTTACGATTAGCATGGAAGGAGTAATAAACCAAGGAAAACAGCACAGCATTGCAGCTTCGTGGAGGGCTGTAAAGCAAAATGAGTTCGTGTCTACTGTCAATTTCAGTTTTAAAGCAAATTAGTCGCAGTGGAGTTGGATGGAAGCTGGATCTCAGTAATATTAAAAAGCATGTAAATTCTAGAGGTCGTGGGCTCTCATTTTATCCATGTGTGTTCGTTCCAAGAGGAGAACCTGCCAGCTGAAACTCATAGAAAGCTTGCCACAGCTCGATAAGTGATTACAACTGAACAAGAAGGCTAACATATATTGAGCTATGTGCTTTGTTGGGATCAAAAGACATAGTACTAAAATAAGCGACTGAATAGGGAACGTGACAGTCTTCTAATGCGAACCCTCACGAAGATCGTACAACTCAGTGAATGACTACTTTAAGTGAGGAGAAAACTGACCGAAACGGAAGATTAAACCTCGTGCCAGGGGATACAAGACCGCACTGCAGATCTGGCACTGTTAAGCGAGAATCAAAGAATATCACCAGCGGTTTAGATTAAGTAACCACAGGAATGAGCGGCTGCGCACTCCTTTTAGCAAGCAGATCATCACGATCACCTTGATTTTCACGGCGCTGGGGTTGTCATAAACACAACTGTGCTTACAATCAAGGCGGCACAGGTGCACCGATGTCACTTTATGTTGTTCCGGCACCTAAACCTTGTCCCAGCAGCGCAAAAAGAATGGGGGGGGGGGGGGATAAGCAGCCAGAGCAGCTGGTATGGATACTGAAAACGCTTACAGAAAATGCTCTGGAGGCGCTGTCCCGTATTATTGGCACTATTGTGTCATTCCTCCCCAAAACAACTTACAACCTCAAATGATGCCTGTGCTTCTGCTGGCGCGTTTGCTTTCGCTTTTACTGGCCTCTGCGCGGGCGTGTTAAAGCTGAATTTGTGTTGCTTTGCTGGTTATGACCGTTCTGTTGCTTGTTGAGTTGGTTTCGGCTGCTGCTGTGTTGGTTTTGCATTGATACTGGGATTAATGCCTAGTGTAATGTCTGCTTTGCTAAAGTCTGACACAACAATTTAGTTCTTATACTAATAATCATGTAAAGTTGATCCAGAAAGGAGTAATATATGTTGCTTCATGCTTAGTGAAGTAGAATGTTATTACGTAGGTTAGCAGTACTACTACAGCAAATGTTTTCAGTTGCTGGGACGGATCGCAAATTTTCAAAACGTTGGTGAGTTTACCCTCAGCAGCAGCAATGACAATATCATAGCTCAAGGGCGTCTGATTTTACTTCATTAGTTTCATTGAACCGCACCGACCGGACACTCTTAATTCGCAACAATGTAATCTCTCGTGCGCGTAATGACTGTGGTGTTCTGGCTTTTGTTCAAAGTAACGCCTCACACGAAAGCCTTTACTACTATCTTTGCTCTATGTTGCTGCTGAAGATGCCATCCAATGCGAATGTTTCAACGTCAACGCACAAGCATCGGGTCTTGCAGGCACTTTAACCCTCTTCGACATCCGCCATTAGATCTGGCTCTAAAGGTAAAGAAAGCCATGACATAGAAGGAACTCGAATCATTTGGCACCTGATTACGGAGTACTGGTGCAGATCGAAATAAAATTTACATCCACAAAAATTACAAACCACTGGTGGAAGAGTACTTGCACCAAGTTGGGACTGATACGTACCGATGCAAAATGAAATGGAAAAAAGGATGCAAAGCAGACAGACATTGAGCACTGGGGTCACCCAGAACACTCTAAACCATTCCGCAGTCAGCTTGGCGTAACTGCAATTTTGCTGTCGGAACAAAAGTTGAAGATACTACCCTATGAGGGTCTCTGGCGTACCTGCTACTAGAATTGTGACAGGTATCTGGCAGTAACATTTCCTTCAGGGTAAGTAGAGCACCCAGTTATCCGTTTCGTTTTACCAACAGAACAAAACAGCCATATTCGAAACAGACATGCGCTCTGTCGGATCACAGTAATCGGCCAGAGAAGCAAACACTCGCTGAAACTGTTTACAGAAGGCACGGTATCTGTGACTCTTGGCGAGCGTTTTTTCGGGCGTTGGATTGCCGGTAGCAAAGATATAAAAAACTGATATATTCTTTGACATCTTCGCCGTATTCCTAGTACACCACGGTTAAAGATGTGTTCACGCAGATGGGAGCTATCCATATCCAGTTGGAAATGAAACTTCATATGGTGATCCATATAATAGCGTTATAATGCCCCTCTACACAAAGTTCCAAGACCAACAAAAAAAAAGATAATTTCGAGGCTGAAACCTCCTTACGCACCCCGTTACTGACGTATTGAAGTTAAGTATTCTGCTCCCAATAGAAGGATTCAAGCCAAGGCTCTCTATCCGTCACTCATCATTAGGATCCCACACGCGGTTCGCGTAGAATAGGTATGCGAAGTTAAAGGCACATTCCGTGTTGAAATTGGAAACCGTGACAGTGTCCCAAAAGGTACCAACACGCCATCGAAAAAGACAAAGAAAAACATCCACATCATGTAGATAAACTATACGCTGTCATGACCACATATCAAAGACGCTTAAAGACAATGATAAATCGAGAGACAAATTCCAGCCCATATTCGACGAGTACGCAAAGTACATTGCTAAAAAAAACAATCTCATCAAGGGCGGTAACGAAGAATGAAAAAGAAACAGGCTGATAGCCCAAAGCATGGCTTGAGCTCTAGAGAGCTAATAAAAAAATCTTTGAACAGCCTACGCTGCATTTGGACCGTCACATAAAAATCATTAGCACAAGCGCCTACAAACCAAAAGCCCATTCCAGGTGCACCCCATCGCCATACACTTCAGTGTACACGTCTACCTGCCTTTTACTTTAGCGCATGTTTTCACAGCGCTTCAAACATTTTCTTCAGTACCTAACGCAGACTAGCAGTCTCCTCAAGCACCATTGCTAGCATTCGATTATGGCCTTAACCTTAGACCTCAGAAGTAGATGACGAATCACCAGTGCCATCGAAATAATTTTCTTTCAGTCCGTGAACCAAACTTCTCTGTATGTACTGCTACGGTTCCAGCTCCTGCAACATTAGCGTCAGAAATAATTCGATAATAAAGCGATCGGGCTTGTTGCAGCTCGAAACCGCCTCACAGAACTCACCGAAAGATCAGCTCTGTAGGACACACGGTACTAATGGTATGGAAAAAAATGGGAACCAGCCTGGAAATGGGTGAACATTTAATAGAGTATATATGGGTTTGGGTGGCCAGGATTGGTTAATAATGTAAGTTATGTTTTAGGAAAAAGAATCTTTTGAGAGCTTATCCTAGTTGTAAGTGAAAAAAAAATAGAGACATTGTTTTATTGATGGAATTCCAGCCCTTTAACAGTCTTGAGTTTGGAACACTCATTACTAAAATTAGCACCTGGCTCTTTGGTGCGGAATGGAAAGCACATGTTTCAAACACATGCAGGTCCATAAAATGCCGCGGCTCATATCCTTTCCTCTACACAGAAGCTGACATCCAGGTTTCATCTATACTGATAAATATAGGTTTGATCATGGGCACTCAGAAATTTTAAGTTATTGAATTTTTAATATCATGGAGTTTGCATAGGTTTACTATGGGAACTGAATTAGTACCGTGACTCCTATAGACAGCCACAGCAATACAGTGACTCCATATATGCAGGTGTAATTAACATTACCATAATTGCAATCATATGGTTCTATTTGTGGATAACAAGCAAAAGTAATACCTTTTGTAAATCACAGAGTGACTTTCAGTGGGATATTAAACACATATTCAGATATATCAACTGCTGCCAAGAAGGGGGGAGGGGGAACAGGGTGTAGATTTGACTATGTTAGGTAGAGTATTTTGCACATTGGTTCATATCTAAGCAATACGTATATAAAATTTATGCAATTTACCATCTCTAGAGTAATTATAGTAAGCAATATGATATTTCCTAGTTGTGTTTTGAAACATAATGCATCAGATATGATCACTTAGGTCTCTTCCACCATGCTTAATTGGGATGACCTCTCATGACTTCGCACCCCACTAATTTCTTTCAGTGAATGTTTTGAAGCTTCATATTTTGCATTTTAATGGACTTATGTCTACCTTACTTTAGTTTTAAATTATATGTCTTCTGGGAGGAATTTTAGGTAATTTTTGTCATTTATATCTCTTTTTCTGTAACAATACATGTACATGTAGATGGTCACCTTGACCTTTAACCCCTTAATTACATAATATGACAAGGCTGGTCATATATTTCAGTATTAAATTGAAGAGAGATAAATGGTGATATTAAAAAAGATGACTCTTATTAGACAGCTTTATTTTAATATTTTTTCTGATTTTCTTAAATAGAGCTCATATATTTAAATGTTGCCTGAAATGCACCATTCCTCTTTCGGTGAAAATGAACTTGCAATATAATTTAATATTCACTAATGTAATCTTTGACAAGCAGAACTATGCACATTGCTTACTTATGTATTGAACTACTATTCCTAGGGCTGTCAAGAAAATCAAGGGTGGATATAGGACACACGGTACTAATGGTATGGAAAAAATGGGAGCCAGCCTGGAAATGGGTGAACATTTAATAGAGTATATATGGGTTTGGGTGGCCAGGATTGGTTAATAATGTAAGTTATGTTTTAGGAAAAAGAATCTTTCGAGAGCTTATCCTAGTTGTAAGTGAAAAAAAATAGAGACATTGCTTTATTGATGGAATTCCAGTCCTTTAACAGTCTTGAGTTTGGAACACTCATTACTAAAATTAGCATCTGACTCTTTGGTGCGGAATTGAAAGCACATGTTTCAAACACACGCAGGTCCAGAAAATGCCGCGGCTCATATCCTTTCCTCTACACAGAAGCTGACATCCAGGTTTCATCTATACTGATAAATATAGGTTTGATCATGGGCACTCAGAAATTTTAAGTTATTGAATTTTTAATATCATGGAGTTTGCATAGGTTTACTATGGGAACTGAATTAGTACCGTGACTCCTGTATTTACAGACAGTCCACGTTGATTCTGACTGCACACACTCTTTAGTACTACTTGGGCGAGCAAGATCTAATGGATGATATCATACATATTTTGTTTTAAAAAAAAATACTGCATTTTGAGAATACAAATGAAATATTTTGTGTAATATGTAAGACTTTAAAATAGAGACACCGGTGAAACGCCACCTTATATGCAATTTTTTCAGTATTCGTCATTTTAAAGTTTAACTACTGAGCAGATGGTTTCAGTAATACACGACAACGTAAAAAAGTTGTACCTATTTTAATCTTTGTATATATATATATTTTGATATGTTCATTTATTTGAATGAGCTCATATGCAAACCATGTCTTCCTTTGTTATTATTATTATTCTTATTATTATTATTATTATTATTATTATTATTATTATTATTATTATTATTATTAACTGAACTAAAGTAGAATTAGATCTCCAAGATATCAATTAACGAAATGATTCGTCGACCATAGTTTTCTTACGATGAATAAAGTATTGACTAGTTTACTGTTATACTTGCTGAATTTTCACCACTGAAGTATCTGAGCTAGACTCTAGAATGCATACCGTATAAGTTTCTGGTTTCCGACGACATTTTACATTTAATTCTCATTTCTATTTCCCAAAAGTCGTATGCCTGCTTCTGCAAATCTTGTATAAATAGTCAATTGTTGCCCATAAAAGAAAAGCGAAAAAAAGAAAATAAAGCTGACGAATGCCAAGAGTGATATATGAGAGAGGATAAAAGTGAATGTAACTGCAAGCCTATGTCTGGGCAAACCTACTGCTTCTATGATAATTATGTTGGAGCTTAAGCCCATTTCGTCCAATGCTGATCAACTAATCAGTCTATCGTCTGCGATAACAGGATACCTATGCATGCAAATAATCTACGTTAAAGATAAATATACAGCATAGAAGACAGATGGAAAAGCCGTTTTAATGAATAACACTCCAGTATATTCAATTTGTATTACTTTGGTAAGCGTGACCAGAACAGAACATTACATAACTTTATTAATATGACGTATGAACACACATTGTCTGTACTATACATAATTTATATACATTACTTTGTGCATAAATAAATGAATAAATGAGTGAGTAATAGTGATCGAAACCTGTGTACAAATAAATCGATCGATCGATCGAGAGAACTAGGTAGCTAGAGATGTTTAAATCCACTATATGCATATTTTCTGATGTATTTTACAAATCTTCATTTTGAAGTAATTGTAGCAGCTTATACATGGTTGGTTTCCGTCAGTAACAAGGAACAATCTATGATTTTCAAAGTGAGAGGTATAGAGGACCGATTAAAACAATATGAAATTCATCTTCGACCACATTAGTTACACAAAGTTCACATTTCCTTTCATGCCGTTCGTTTTCTACATCTTCACAAATTTTGATCCTTAATGGGTACAATGAGATCCTTACTTGCCTTACAGCCTTTCTGTGTCTGGCATTAGCAATTATTCTAAGATAGGAAGCGGTATCGAAGATATCTTTTATATCATCCTACATTTATGCAGTCTTGAGGACTCCAATCAAAATTAAATTTGCCTGTATTTAAGAAACTGTCCTTTATACGACGATTTATGGATTTTGTCCTTTTTACCGCACAGCAAAGTCAACATAAAATTGTTTTTAAAACTTATATATAAATAAAGCCTCAAGAAACAATTATCTTTGTCTTTATCTATAAATTAGACATTGACAGCTGTATACATGTTAAGGCGTACACAAATCCAAATAAAATAGAATATAAAACTTTCTGTATGCCTTATTGCCATTTCCTAATCAATGTCCAGCAAACAAGATTCATGTGACTGATGCATAATCGTAGGATTATCAATGTTCTTGGAAATATTTCCTATCTGTGAGTATTATACTGCAAATATGTATCGAACTTTATTTTGTTGAAGAGGTGTTGATTTTTGTTCAGAAAAGCAAAGTTTCTTAGAACAGCTAATGCAATTAGCGTGCACTTTAAAATGTACCCATTTTCTTACTGAACAGGTAAGAATTAAGAATATACATATTTGACTGTGCACCTAAGTCCTACGGAGAAAAAACAAACTTTTCCCATTAGTCTGAGCAGAGAAAACCGTGAATTATCTGCATAATGACTCAATCAGTAGAGAAACGAAAAGAGAAGGAAGCAATGGTTTAAGTTATGGAACTTATGCCTAAAGAAATTAAACCCATCATACATTTCTAATGACACGAGATTTTCCGCCACTAAATGTTTTCCTAAAATTCTCATCAGCATCTGATATATGTAATTAATCAGGTCACAGTCCATGGCTATATTGATATACGTAATTAATTAGGTCACAGTCCATTTATGTATTGTTACACGTAATTACTCCGGTCTCAGGTCAAATGTATATGAATGGCCGTGCTGTGCTGCACGAGAACTTGGCGATAGTTGCCGTCATTTGCAGCATGGATTCATTTCCTTCTTGGAACGAATTATGACTATGTAAACTATTATTATTATTATTATTATTATTATTATTATTTGCCGTTGTTAATTATTGTTATTGTGGTTGTTTCTGTTATTGTTTTCATATTCAATCTGTCTATTTATCTACTTCTGACTCATTAGTTGGGTCGCTCGTCACACAGTAAGCACGTTGGTTGGTTGTTTGGTTGGTTGGAGTTTAAGGGTACAACAACACTTTTAGGGCATTTCGTGCTGAAGTAAGTTGCGTAAAGTGCCTAGCCCAAAGATACACGACAGTAGCCAATACGGACTGATTCGATAGTGTGAATCCAGCTCGGAAGAATTTGGGTTCTTTTGCATGTACTTAATTTGTAAATTTGCACGTATTATGCATGCATTTAATATTTTTTAAAATATTGCAAACATATAAATAGTAATCTATGAATTTGTTTTATTATCAACAACATACACTGAAAGGACTAAGCGTATTGCCGAATGGATAGTTTTTTTGATTGTTGGAGAAACGTTCCGCTCAGAAACCGTTATCACGTGTAGAGAAAAAAAATGATTTTCTTGAAAAACTAAGAAAAATGAATCCTCATCAAACCCGATTCTAGTTATGGCAGTACTGGAAAGAAACTATTTTATTTTTAATTAAATAAAAAACATTATCTCCAAAACCAACAAGGTATCATTGTGTGGAAGAAGTTTGCTGCATCCTATGGAAATATGTATGCAGCAGAAAGAAATATTTCCTGAAGCTCAAAATCAACCACTTTTTCTATTTTAAGTTTATTGATAATAGTTTCTTCATTTGGACCCATTTAAAAATGACCTAAAGACTTTAATTACAAGTAATATGCACCACTTATTTATTAGAATTAAAATTAGCAAGGAAAGTATAGACTTCTTTGATGTAACAATGTACAAGAGAAAACATTTTGCACGGTAAGCTCATCAGGATGCTATGATATATTTCAAAAGAAATTGGAACTTATCAATTGTGACAGAAAAAAATATTTTCATTTCTCGGTATACGTTCAGTAGCATTGTTAAATCCAAAATATTATGGTTAATCAGGATTTACATCAGTTATCAAGACTTTCATGACGCTTGTTGATTGCTTTCCGCAGGACTACGATAAACAGGATATACAATCAAGAAAGTTAGGAAAATGAAATATGTGGTATTAAAAAGAATAAGTATTCGCAACAACGCACAAGAAAGAATCCCGTTCATTGTCATTGCAATCAACGTTCATTCTCTCTATCGAAGGATGCTGAAGACAAATGTAGTGTTTTTCAAACTTTCCTGAAGCTTTTGGAAAACACGTTTTGGTTAAGGCTTACAAACGAAATAAGAATACAAGGGAATTTTGGTGAGATTAAAACAACCGAGTATCTACAAACCTAGTTGTTATAAGCATGAATTTTATGGTTCTAAGCTGATTTACTTTTATGCAAAATAAAAATAAATGTTTAAAAAATATAATATTAAAAAAAACAACAGACATAGTAAATATCGTTGAAACAATTAAAAAGTCAAACATTAAATAACACATTCCTTGTGATATTCAAAATGTGATATATATATATATATATATATATATATATATATATATATATATATATATATATATATATATATATATATATATATATATATATATATATATATTCAGACTTGCAACTTAAAGACAAAAGCCCTCATCTATTTTGATATTTTATCACAAATTGTAGTAAAGATCATTGACAATGAGCATATCGTTGACTGGTAAGAAAAACAGACATTTAAAGTGTACATTTATATTATAATTTTATTTGGTAAATTTCTTTATTCAGACTTCAGATTTTTTTTACTAATAGTGCGGGATCATTGCGATGGATTGAATCAGTTGTATATATTTACTTGTCCCTCTATCTTCTGCTGCATGGATTTGTTGCTTCAGTCGTTTTTCAGAATGTACGTTTGTTGGTGGGCTGCTTTTCATGTGCACATCAATACCTTTGGATTTATTTTGTGAAGAAAGCCGATACAAGCCCTTTCGATGGTATATATATATATATATATATATATATATATATATATATATATATATATATATATATATATATATATAAGCATTTACATTTTAAAACTGTCATTAATGTGTCAACTATGTAATCTTTAATAGGTTTTTATTATCCTTCACACATTTGTTATCCCCATATGTCTCTATGCGAGAAACAATATTGAAACATTCTTACGAATAGAGAATGGATCCATGCATACATTGAAGATTTATGTACATAAAGATAGAACGATAAAGGAAGAAGGGAAGAAAAATTAGATGAATGATGAATGGGTGGTTATGTATGTGTATGGATGGATAATACTTCCGGGGGAAAGATCCATAAATATTGTTTACAGAGGGACAAACAAGCTGGTTAGGAGTATGTAGGACAAACACCAAGGTGGGTGCACAGGGGGTAACGCCCGCGGTGGTTCAAACATTTTCAAACGTTTCCAGAGCATGCTTTAAACAGTGAAACTGTAAAGTAAACTTACTAAGAAACATTTTGCAGGCGCTAGATCCCTCGGTCCGTCTATGGCTGCTGCCCATTATGAGGACAATGCTGATGATTCTTATGCTTTTAGTTTGCTTCTGCTGATGATTGAAGAACCTTATGCCCACCGGGAGAATTATCTCTTATGTTGAAGATCAACAATATTCAAAATATTGTAATCGAAAGGTTCGATATTGTATGGATCACTCTTTCATCAAACGTTCTAAAGTATATACGGTTGGACTTTTTTCAAAGCCATGAAGGAATACAAGATTTTCCTCCTACACACATTATTCAGAATTTAAGCTTTTTCAGTAGCTGTTGTTTTCCCTTAATAATTGTATCTATAAGACATTATTTTAGTAACAAAGACGACATATCTGTATAGAGTTTAGTCGGAAGATAATAGGTTGGGTCGGACTACACCCCGTTTCATAGTTCACTGGAAAATGAATGGTGACGAATCGATAAGTAGGAGGGGTACCCCGATTGCAACGCAGGTTGTGTTAGGCGTTCTTGGTCTCAAAACCAACCGGAATTAAAGGTAAAAGGCAAAGGTAATTGTATACGCTGGCTATGTACAAATATTTCCAAGTAAAATCAAATCGAAACTTTATGATTTTACTATTAATTTGAAGGAAAAAGAAAACAAAAATGTAGGGTCCACCCTCACTTAAAGCCGCACAAATTAGCCGATTGAGACTACCGTCAGTTAAGCAGAATATGAAAAAAAATATTCTTAATAAAACCAGACTATCTATTCTGCAAAGGAAAAAAATCTTTAAAATAAATATAAACATAACAATATTAACTTCATTTCTAATTAATCGTATCACAGAGAGGCTTTGTTATGGGCCGGCTTCGTAATGGGCCAAGTATGTTATGGAGAGATTTCTTGATTCAGTTTGCATGGGCAGAATCGGTAATGGACAGACTTTGTTCTGTGCCGACTCATTTATGGGCCGAGATCTTCTGTCACTCTTACCACATACCCAGACACCGACTCCATCTAACGTATCTATACACCCCCACTTCCTCCCATATACCCAGATACCCACTCCTTCCCACATACTTATATACCCACTCCTTCCCACATACCCAAATACCCACTCCTTCCCACATACACAGATACCTATTCCTTTCCACATACCCAGATATCCACTCCTTTCCACATACCCAGATACCCACTCCTTCCACATACCTAGATATTCACTCCTTCCCACATACCTAGATACTCACTCCTTCCCAAAGAAGGTCACCCGTTGTCATATATTTAGCTTATTTATATTCATACCTAAAGTATCCTACGTCAACGTCGGTGTTAAAACTGTTCTTTGGACTACGTCGGAGAATAACGAAGGGATCTGAAACTTTTTTGACTGGGCACGAAATGCCGCTATGTGAAAATGATTAATGGCAGAATCTATAGCAATCTTTATCCTTCCATTTCCTTGTGAAACGATAACCAAAACTCGATCTAGAAAATAAAAAAGTACGTTTCGACAAATCAGCTGAGATGTTTTATCACGCCTTGTTTTTCTTTCGTTTAAAATGTGACAAAATACTGGATTTTTCAAGATGGTTTTAGTCAATTAACTATTCTTCACTGACACATTTAAAGGCACATTTTGTTTCATAAGTATACTCAAGTTATTTTTGTTGTCGCTCTCTTTAACTCAGACGAGGATGACGTCATCCGGATAATAATTAACTCTATTTATTGCATGAATCTGATATTTGTTTTATGATATTTAATGTTTACATTTATGGCGCAAACGACATTACGCGCATGGTCGTTCAATAAGTATTTTCTTCTTATTGGGGCTGTCTTGTACAGTAAGGAGTTTATTCAGATTGATCAAAGGAATGTGGTTGAGGAATCTAATTAGAATATAGTCATACATCGGGAAAAGAAATCATATCTTTTTGAAGAATGGACAAAGACGGAAGGACATAGTCGTAAATATAACCGATACTAATATTGTGTTTAACCGAACACCATTAGCTGGGCAGTAGTCTTTTCTCTTTTATTATCAACCGCAATGATACATAATCCCTACACGTTCTAGTTTGTACAGTATATATTGTTATCTGTAGTTGAAATCTAGAGTCCACGTTAATCACTTGATACAGCATCTACATTTTTAAGAAACATGTAATATCCAGGGATTGTTATTACTTTTGACTGACAGATATCAACGCATAGTACATATTTTGCCATATATTACAACTGTACAGTAATCAAAATACTAAGTAAATGCTGGCCCATGTTAATATTTCACGTAGGTCATTGAAAAACGAGACAGTCACACAAAATTTATTGAATATCTTCTGTAAGATTCCGTATGGAGACCTTGAGCACGTTCACCTTAGAAAATAATCTCCCTCTCTGTGTCTCTGTTTCTCTCTGCTAATGCAGAACACGATATTTGTCTATTTTATTTTCTCTTGGTACAATATAGAAGGAAACAACAATGTATTTAATTAGTTCTAGAAAACAAACTGCAAGGAAGGATCTCAGTTCATGAAATCTATGGGTACCACATACATCAAACTGGTCCAGACGCCTATATATTAACAGTGTAGTTCTTATACTAGCCATTTCCTAAAGACTGTGGCATCCAAAAGCATTGATTAGACAGAATGAGCGATATATGGTACGTGGAGATTGATAATTCTTGCTTTATTCACGCGGCTTGATGGCTTTGTTTTAGAATTGAAAAGTGTAAATTAAATTCTAGCTGGAGCACAAGACTAATAATCGAACTAAATCCATTATAACTGTATCCATGAAAAATATTAAAAACAGCAGGGACAGAACAAAAAAAAAAACAAACTATCCATTGTGAAATACTGCTTATGGCTATTACACTGTGCGAATCCAAGTTTAATACAATCTACTACAAATATTTTCTAAGCTATATCTCCTGAAAATAAATGAAGCTATTATTTTCCTATGCAAATATAACATCTTCTCAGAAACATTGGCTTAATGAGGGATACGTAACGTGAATGTGAACGACATTGATATTGTTGGTCTTATTTTGTTTTAAAATCGCTCAGAACTGTATTCATTACCTTTTTAGTTGTAAATTTGTGAAGGAAGTTAATAAATTATAAATATCATTAAACGGCATGTTAAGATTAGTGTTGAGTGTACAATATAGTTCAAATTAATGTTTTCTTACATTTTAACTCTGATCCCTGTATTGTTATAAATTAATTCATGACACGGCCTAAACAAGTGTGTTTGACGCACTGTTTCTGCAAATTAAAAATAAGGATAACATTTTTAATCGTTGTGATTACAAAAACTAATAAAGACCCTTTCTACATGAAATATCTAACACACACACACACACACACACACACACACACACACACACACACACACACACACAGATAGTTTACCAGTTGGTTCCGTACGTTTCACATTTGCTACGAGTTTCATGCTTGGCTTACTTGGGTTCCGTACCTCACTACTTGACACTCGATTAGTCGTTATGCTTTCTGCTTCCACCACTTCGCTCCATGTCAATGGGCTATGTATTGCCCAGCTCGTTTAGGCACACTGACCTGTAATTGTTCTGTTGGTACTGGTTTTATGTTGCATTCCGCTCATCAAAACAATGACCCATAATATTCATAATGATCAAATTTTGTTCCTTTTTCCATTTTCTTTCTTACTATTACCGAGTTCGTGCCTCGTCTCACTACAGTGAACAGTGATAAGGGTTATGTATTTGCAACGATTGTCACGTAGTAATACACTGAAATTTATGTAATTATTAACTTTTTGTGGCATTCCTTACAGAATGTCCCCTACAAAGAAAGCTGCGGCCGCGTCGCAAACGGCAGTTAAGAGAGCCATACCATCAAGGTCCAAAATCCAAGAGGCGGTGAAGAGGCCCAGAAAGAAGGCGCCACCATTGTTAACACCAACGGCCGCCAACCCTCAGCCTGGAACATCCAGCGAAGGGGTTTGGATGGACCCTCATCTTCTTAATGTTATAACCCAAGAGGTCTCCGACAGGCTCACTAACCAAGTGACACAGGAGATCCATAACAAATTTGATCAGCTGGTAGCTATGCTCAGGCCGTCCACGGACAATAGTCCACAAGCTGGGTTTCCACTTATACCCTACGTAGCAACAGACAACACACCAGCAGAACCCATTCTGGAAACCACGGCTTCACTGACGGGTACAGCTTTGGATACAGCTATGGTTTTCAAAACTGTTACTGCCTCCGTGGGTATTCACAGTCACAGTTTGTAAGCTCATCAGTCACACCATCCACTCTAATCCCTGATAACGTTAAGGCAAAGATATGGGCGGACTCATACATTGATTTTTCTACCCTCCTGAATAACTCTCTGGATGCATGTTTCAAATTTCAGTTAGATACGCAGTTAGGAACGTCCAGCTCACAATAGGATGGTGGATTCTCGCTTGGAGCAAATTCAGTAGTGTCCTATGCAAAAAATATCCCCTGGTTAGTACCTCTCTTCCCCACCATATGGAAACTGTCCTCAAACTTGAGGAGAGACGCGCTGACTGGAGGTACTGTGATGAAAACTTGGTTGCAACGGGGTAAGCTAAATCGGGTACAACGCATCTAGAACTCTACATGAAGTCTGTGCTAGAGTCGGGTCATAACAACTACACACAAAACAATCCCTCACAAATTATAAACATAAAGCATCCGCAGGGAGTTTGTTTTACATACCACAAAAACGGTCGCTGTTCAATGTGATTTTCATGCAATTTTCAGCACAAGTGCTTCAATTGTTTAAGGGGACACTCATTTATTCGCTGTCCCAAACCAATTTCTCAGCCCTTAAAGTACTTCCACAATACAGCCAGCAACCGCAGCGACCTAACAACCAGCTTTTTCGTTTCCATCGATCCAAACAACCTCGAAACACTAACCCGAACAACAAGAAACCTGTTGGCAAATAGTGCTGATCTTTTGCCTGACCCGGTCAGAATTGACCGCTTGCAATATTGGTTCCACGATTTCGATCCTGCCACAAAGGAATACCTGCTTTTAGGTTTTCAAAAGGGTTTCGATCTAGGGTTTAAGGGGAGGGGACAATGCAAACACAACCAGCTCAAACTAATGCCCAAATTACTGAAGAAAAGATACAGAAAGAACTGGCAGCGGGACGCTTTGCAGGGCCTTTTCGTACAAAACCATTTCCCAGTTTACACATTTCGCCTTTAGGTCTAGCCGAAAAGAAAATGCCTGGGTCTTTCAGACTAATTCATCACATTTCCTTCCCACCGGGCGATTCGGTTAACGATGGAATTCCGACTCAAAAATCAGCAGTACATTACGAAGGCATCTATAATGCCATCACATGTATAAACCAGCTGGGAATGGGGGTGTTTTATGGCAAAAAAAGACACATCAAATGCTTTCCGCATTCTTCCTATTTGTCCCATGCAGTATCATTGTTTTGGCTTTTGGTGGAGGAACATGTACTATTTTGACAAATGCTTACCAATGGGTTGTAGTTCCAGCTGCCAGATATTTGAGACCTTTAGCAATTCTCTTCAATGGATAGCGAGCACAAAGTTATCTATAACACACACGACCCGTATTTTAGACGATGTTTTGATACTAGATGCAACTCGTGTCCAATGCCAACATAAGCTTGATTGCTTCCTGACTGTACGTGCCGACATCGGCATTCCTATGGCTGTGGATAAAACATTTGCCCCGTCAACAACCATAACATACATCAGATACGAATTGGATTCGCCTTCCCAGGGACAAACTATAAAAATGTAATAAACTCATACATTTATAGCTGGCTCGAAATACAATTACTCTCAAGGAGTTGCAATCTATCAGAGGTACTCTTAACTTTGCTTGCGCAGTAGTTTTGCCGGGACTAGCTTTCCTTAGGCGACTCATCAACTTGACAATTGGCATCTCAAAACCGCATCACACATTAGACTAACAAAAGAGGTAAAAGAAGATTTAAGGGCCTGGCAAAACTTTTAAACAGGGTTTAACGGTAGATCTTTATTCTTACCTGAGATTTGGATGACTTCCGACACGTTGGACTTGTACACAGATGCTTCTGCCTCAGTCGGATACAGTGCGATCCTAAGCACACACTCTTTCTAAGGCATTTGAGATCAGACATAGTCATATCAAAATATAACGTTTCTAGAATTTTATCCCATTGTTCTGGCAGTTGAGGTCTGGGGAGAACACGTATCCAATAAATGTTTCTATTTCCACACTGACAATCAAGCCTTAGTTGAAATCATAAACAACCAATCCTCTAAGGACACACAAATCATGCATTCCATTCGCAAAGTTGTATTCTCTTGCCTTAAATTAAATATCTTGTTCAGGGCAAAACATATACCTGATACACGTAACAGACTCGCCGATGCAATTTCTCGCCAACAGGTTTCGAGTTTCCACGCCATGGCACCCTATGCAGACTCACACCCTCAACGCATTCCGCTTCTTCCATCCTTGCCAGGTTAGAGAGTACGCTTGCCCATTTGCTTAAAAACATCCTACACCCAGCTACACAAACCACGTATAAGCGGGCTTGGACGCTATATAAAGAGTTCACATCAGACACCTTGACCGAGTTCTCTCTCCCAGTTTCAATAACCAGTTTGGCCCTTTTCATAGCGCACTTAATCAACACGAAATATGCAGCATCTTCGATATCCACTTTTGTTTCTGCAGTTGGATATGTGCACAAACTTAACGGCTTCGCAGACCCGTCTTCCTCTTTTCTTATTAAAAACTCATTCCAACCATTCACAAAATTAAATCTCATGATGTTCGTTTGCCAATTGACAAAGTTGCACTGGATAATCTTACAGTTTCTATGATGCATACCATCTCAGACTATTTCAGGCGTACCATGTATTCGGCCATGTTTATATTGGCTTTCCATGCCTTTCTCAGAATAGGAGAGATTACAATGCAAACAGCTGCAAATCAGAACGATAATTTGATACAATTATCTCAAGTCACTTTTTCCCACAAACGTATTACAATCACTTTTCGACACTTCAAACACGGCTCGGGACAATCATATATTTTGCCAAAAAAAATCCTGCAACATGTCCGATAGCTCATTTAGAAGCATACCTAACCCTCGTGAGTAATACTCCAGGACCACATTTTATGAACCAAAATGGGCAACCAGTTTCCAGAGTAGAATTTAGTACTGAACTTAGAAGAGAGCTTTGCTTTTGTGGCTTTAACTCTAACCATATTAAGTCCCATAGTTTCAGAATTGGTGCCGCCACAGAAACGGCCAGACAAGGTTTCAGTGACAACCAAATAAAGGAATTAGGCCGCTGCAGATCAGATGCATTTAAGAAATACATAAGGTTAGACAAAAGAGTCTCAGCTTTGTAAAAATTCAATCACAATTTCTAAGATCGCCATTCTGCCGTGTATGCTACTGTCTCTTTCAGGTCTCGTGGATTTCACAGACCTAGACCCCTGGGCATCGACCGTGCTTTGCTGGGATATCATTCACTCGACTAAGGTGTGTCTACCTTGCTTTTCGATCGCCAGGAGCGTAGGAGGGTGCTCTAACAGCTCCGGAAGACCAACAGCGCATTCAGGAAGTACACGCATCATTTTTAAAGTTTGTTCCCAATCCTCCATATATGATTGATATATCCTAACTACCGGGTAGTATGAGGGTGCTCTACTGCCACGGCACTACAGAATTCATCGGTTTAATATTGATTAATATTGATATTTTCTTTTCTTTGATGTTGGACATTTTTGTTCTTTGCCCCACCCACCTTTGTGTGGCTGCCAGAAATGCAGCAAGCTCTATTTGCTGTATTTCTGTTTATGGCGTTTGCAGCCTCAAAAATTTCTGTGTTATACGCTATGTTTCATTGTTCAATTTCTTATGACGTTTGCTCTATAGACTTTGTCCAAATAGTTATGTCATGCTGTACATACATAGCAAATGTTTGGTTCACTAATTTCATTTATGTTCAATACAAAGTCACGAAAGTGGTCAGCATGAAACACAATGTTTGTCTTTGTTTTAATTACGTACCTATATGCTTTGTTTTTGTAACATTAACACGACTGACCTAGGGAATTCCGTCTTTTCACTCTTTATCTTCTTGTCGACTATATTGATGTCGGAAAGAGTAGGCTGGTGTATGCACATTTAATTTTTCAATCTCATCAAATAAGTTAATAATACAGAATCCTGTATTTTCATTCACTTTCTTTCTGACAATAACATGCACCCCTCTTCTACAAGCGTAAGAACATATCACATAAAACTATTTACGCTCCGGTAATGGCATTTATGGGAGGTGTGATTGGGTCTACAATTGCCCGCCAGATGTTTCATGTAACGCGATGTCAAGGGCTAATATATTTAAAGGTTATAATCACGTGTTCTGCCCAGCCAAACTTAATGCTTTTGCACCTGCTGTGCGCGGAAGGATTCTCTCTGCTAGGGACTTCGGCGTCAGTTTAGCCAATTTCCTTCTGGGGTGCGGATGTGTTGTGTTTTTCTGTATAAATTATTCCCACCTCAACCCCATCATACCTCCCTGGATATAATTGTTATATGCTATCTTGTTGTTAATGATATGTCTGTATTTTTTTATTTTTTTATGGGTTTTATTTTTCTCCATTTATTCAGTTTTAGGCGGTTGCATCCTCAGTAATCTCTTACAAGGTTATAAGGCTTCTACAGTCTCGTTTTATAATACTGCTCGTCTCAGCGTTTCATTTGTTAGGACCTTTACTTGATATATTTTGTGCGAACAGTTATATTGCTGCAAATACATAGTTTAGGTTGAGTCTTCTCAGTATATAACATTCATGTTTACGGCGGTTGCAGCCTCAAAAAATTTCTTTATTATACGCTGTGTCTCAGTGTTCAATTTCTTAGCACGTTTACTCTATAGACTTTGTCCAAATAGTTATGTCATGCTGTACATACATAGCAAATGTTTGGTTCACCAATATCATCTATGTTCAATACAAAGTCAAGAAAGTGGTCAGCATCAAACACAACGTTTGTCTTTATTTTAATTATGTACCCATATACTTTGTCTTTGTAACATTTGCACGACTGACCTAGGGAATTCTGTCTTTTCACTCTCTATCTTCCTTTCGACTCTATCGATGTCGGAAAGAGTAGGTTGGTGTATGCACATTTAATTTTACAATCTCATCAAACACGTTAATAATACAGAACCCTGTGTTTTCATTCACTTTGTTTCTGACAATAACTTGTAGACCTCTTCTACATGCGTATATATATATATATATATATATAGATAGATAGATAGATAGATAGATAGATAGATGATAATCATCGAAAGCCTTCGACTTTCTAAACAGTTGTTTGGTTTCTGTTGTCGTTTGGAGATTCGTAAGAGAGCGGAAATCAGTTAACGTGAAGTAACTGTTGAATTGCTATTTTCTTCCAGCACAGTATCTCCGTTTCCTGTTACTAATGAATTGTGATTCGTCAAAGGCTATTGTGAATAGATGGGGAAGATGTTGATATAAAGAGAAGTTATTATTGATCATTTGTACTGTTATTCTCTTACCATTATTACATTTTCGCTCCTGGTATAGCCAATAAAGCAAATAGTCTATGTCAATATGTCAATCTCGCGACAATAAAGATGCTACCCATGTTGGATGTTTGCTGAAACAAGCAGAAAAGCCCAACCAATATAAGCCAGTGTATACGAAAGTTAATTGTTTTAAGTTGGTTCTTAACTCCGATAATGCTGTTTGCTTAAATAATTTACAGTATACATTTGTCCATGGCTTAACTTTAAAAAATACCTAATGATCTACTATATCATTTTTATAAAGTAAGTACCAAGCAAGATTGCAAGTGTGCTTCAAAGTATGACATATTTTGTTAGCTTATAAGTTGACATGTAACCTAGTAAAGCTACTTTGTATAAACTGTACCATAAATACTCAAGTCAAAAAGATGGCTAGTAGACTAATTTAATTCAGTTTTCTGTCACAAAAAACAATGCATATAGCAGTTATATACATAATTATATTAGGTATGACCGAGAGGAAAGTTCTCCATAGAAGGATGCATGATAATGTCAGCTTAAATTATATATTGAGAAAGAATATTATAACACAGACAAGATTTGATTTTTTGTATACGTATCCACTGAGAATGGAACACTGTCTGCGGTTTTTGGCGTTGCTGTAATAATTGCTGATAGACGACTAAAATGTCAAACTTGCTGATACACTTATCAGATTGAATGGTTTTCTACACTGAGGTCACACTCCCGATGCTGTTTTTGGTAATACTTAATCAAAAGATAAAATAAAATAAATTACAATTGCCGAAATGTGCATGATTGGCAAGGGTGCAATTTTTTAAGGTCAGGCTATATTCAAGATATTACTAAGTGTACACTGATCAAATTAAGAATAATACGTATCCATGCTGTGACAATTTGAAACGATAGCTCGCTAAATGATGTTGACATTTAATTTGCTAAGGTGATTATTCACTTTTGACATGACACTATTTATGTACGTAAACATGAGATTGTATATATATATATATATATATATATATATATATATATATATATACTCTATATATATATATATATATATATATATATATATATATATATATATATATACTATGGAGCATAAAAGAGCGAAAACCATCAAGTATTGTAGAATTCAACAAAATATTTTTTTCTCATGAATACAAAGAGAAGATTTATAAAGTACGTGAAGTATTGCGAATTAAATCCTAAATATTCCTAAAAGTTCTATCACCAGTCTGACACACACTAGTCACACACACACACACACACACACACACACACACACACACACA
>JAECUM010063247.1:0-10992 GCA_016617855.1 Megalonaias nervosa
AGAGAGAGAGAGAGAGAGAGAGAGAGAGAGAGAGAGAGAGAGAGAGAGAATTACAATATACCAATCACTGTATGTTTACAATATTTTTGTTAAAGTTATTTCCCTTTTGATTTTGTAGGTCGATGTAACAAATTACAGTCATGTTGAACCAGACCTTTCGCGACGCTTCCTCATATCCTTCCCATACTAGTTTCTGTTAAAATGCTATATTAATCACTAGAAGTGTCCGATTCCCCTACTAGGTTCTGGTGAAATGACATAGTAATCGTTAAAAGTAACCGAAGCCCCATACTGGGTTCTGGTAAAATGCTATAGTGATCGCCAGAAGTGTCCGAATCCCGTTATTAGGCTCTGGTAAAATGCTATACTATTCGCTAGAAGTGTTCGAATCCTCTTATCAAGTTCTGCTATAGTGCGTAATAACAAGAAGTGTCCGAAATCCGATAGTAATCGCCAGGAGTGTCTGCATCCTCATACTAGGTTCTGCCATACTGCTACATTCATCGCTAGAAGAGTTCGAATCCTGAATTTATGGTAAAGATAGATAATCATCAGACCCTAATCTTATATGTTTCTTTCATTCAGACACACCAACGCTTTAGCAATGCCTGATAGTTTGCTTTTATTACTCTTTTTTCTTTTGAAAATCTTAATTTAGTACGTACTTGCGAATAACAACTAAAAATATTATATCCAAGTGAAGGTTTCATTTGTTGCAGAGGATCGTTCAAAACAACCAATGGCATTGTTTACATTAGCAACACATAATCTAACACTTCAGAAAGACGACACCACGTGGTTTCTCTTACTTTAAAACAGCCCGATCACAAATGTAGTTATTTTTTTCTTCAAATAAAAAATTAAGATATAAAATTCAATAACACTATTGTGAATCAAAGGAGAATTGATTAAGCAATGATAAATAAATGTTGCAACCTCGCTATAAGAGTAATATTTGGTAATAATTACGTATGAATGATTAGAAAAAAGACGCAAAGTATAATGAAATAGATAAATAAATAAATAAATAAATAGATAAATAAGTAGCCTCTTCCCACGAAAGGTCCAAACAAAAAGTGAAAGACAAAAAAGGTCAGGTGGCAATTTCTATTATCAACTGTAGTATCTACCGTGTATAACTTTCCTTGCAGGCTGAAATCAGTATATGTGACGTCATCTGTGAAGTTACTATATCTTTGTTATTCGGCAAGGAACTATGTTTAGTAGACAGCCTTGAGTCAAGGGACTATGTTTAGTCAACAGTCAGGAGTCAAGGGACTCTGTTTAGTAGACTGCCATGAGTCAAGTAACTCTAGTAGACAGTCACGAGTCAAGGGAGTCTATTTAGTATACAGCCATGAGTCAAGGGACTCTAGTAGACAGCCCTGAGTCAAGGGACTCTGTTTAGAAGACAGCCTTAAGTTAATGGATTCTGTTAGGTAGACAGCCAGGAGTCAAGGGACTAAGTTTAGTAGACAACCATGAGTCAAGGGAATCTGCTTAGTAGACAGCCAGGAGTCAAGGGACTCTGTTTAGTAGACAGCCTTGAGTCAACAAGGGACTCTATTTAGTAGACAGTCAGGAGTCAAGGGACTATGTTTAGTAGACTGCCAGGAGACAAGAGAATCTTTTTATTAGACCGTCAGGAGTCAAGGGACACTGTTAAGTACACCGTCAGGAGTACACATGGTCGTCTTGTATACCCTTAATTAAGCCAATATGCATTATGAATGACATTGTCACAGAAAAAGGCAAGAAATAACTTGGTTTCGCCTTAGAATGATTTGATCATTTTCGTCGTACATGCGTACAACGTTACCTAGGGTGGATAATTGTTTTTCTGGTTAAGCGACTGGACTAGCATGTATCTCGCCGTAGATCGCTTTCGGCGAGAGACACAAAGTGCACGGTATGCACGGGTATTTTACCCTTATTAATACTCCTCTTGTAGATTTAAGGCAAGTTTCTATACTAATGACACATTGGTCTTTTGGGATCTTGTTAAGGAGTGTACGTTCTCCATTTTGTTCTACAGCCATAGGGGTAAGTGTTACATTTTTATTTTATGTGATATGTGAAGCATATTCAGTTTTTAATGTCGTAGCGTGAAATGTTGCCTTTACCACAACGCGGATTTGAAACGTTGTGAACTTTTGAACTGCTACAGATCGCTATTAAGAGTTTAATTTAGTAGCATGTGTCTATAGATTGTTATTCCGTACATGTTATTATGACCAGTTTGGTTTTATTTTAGCTCTGTGTGTGTGTGTGTGTGTGTGTGTGTGTGTGTGTGCGGGTGTGTCAGGCTGTCGGTCTGGCTGTCTGTATGGGGATGGAAGCAGGTACGACCATCAAGGCCATACAAGGACGGAAATGCTGATTTGTAAACTTGTGCGCATAGTGGATCCATGAAGGGGGAGTGTGGCCAATACAAGTGTGCCAACCCAATAATTCAGGAGAACTGTGTGGTGTGACAAAGGATACGTGAACCAGGTCAAAATGTTTCGTTTGCAAATTTTTGCAAGTATTAATGAGCCATACGGGCTGTACAAATGACTGAATCACGAGTCATATGTTTGGTACAGTTATGTTGATTACAATTGATCATGTTTGTATCAATTGATGTTTCAATTAAGTACATGGAACATAATCGTGTTTCAATTTGAGTACCACTGAGTTACAGTCATTACATGAGATTTATACGAATCTTACCTTCAGTTTTGAATATATGAATCATATTTTTGTTTTCCCATTTGTGAATGTTTGTGTTAAGTAATCGAATGAGTCGTATGTTTGGAGCGTGAAAGAATCACATTGTATATGTTGTAGTGGATATACATATTTTTATTAATTCATTTCATAAACTTCCATCTTTCATCACATTGTGTTGTTTAATCCTAGCATCTATTCAGGTCAAATCCCGTTACAGATATCATAAATACAATAAAGGACATCATGAATATGAATACAATAAAGGACATCATGAATACAATAAAGGACATTATGAATACAGTACATAACATTTATGAATACAGTAAATGCGTGTTTCATAAATTTTTTTTTGTCATCTTACGAATTTCAATTTACTGATTATAAAAAGTCCATGTTTGTCAGAGTACTCATCTGAACAGATGTAGACCGTCTTGTTTACTACAACACCACTCAGTATGTGAAAATTTTGAAATGTGCGAGACCTATTTGCCATCAAAATGACTGGTCAGTAATTATAAATGTGAGATATTTTTGCCTTCAGTGTTCGCTCAGTATTTTCGATTGTGAGATATTAGCTCCCATAAACATAATTTAAAACTGTCGTTTCATTCCAAAACGCATAATATCAAAATGTACATTAGATATATAAATTTGTTACGTATATGTAATTTAATTGCTTGTGTTTTAAATTCTTTTATTTTATTATTTTCATTACATATTGTTGTAATAACTTTATTCACTGGATTTGATTTTTTTTGGGGGGGGGGAAGGTTCAGTTTTGTTTTGACCTGATAACAACGCAGTTCGATTGCAACATTTTATTGTTAGTTAACCTAGTTTTTGACCTTGGTTCCGATTTTGTAAACACGGAGAGAAAATGATTGGTCATTATCAAGGTCATGTTCTGCTTGCATGATAGCTCTATTTTGTAAACGTTTTTTTTTTATAGTAAGATTTGTAAGTTTTTCCATGGCGTACGTGCAGATTGGCATTTTTTTTTTACTGCGCTGTTCAAGTCAAGTGTCCACGTGGGCCATCATGTGATCTAAAATCGCGGGTTAAAACAGACATTTTCTAGTGGATTTGATCAGTCGTAAATATATACCTTCGGGCTCAAGGTATTTGTCTTGCTGCCAATTGAGTTGATTTTTTTTTTTATTTTAAAATTTATTTCACCCTGGAAAAGACTTTTTCATCGAAATTCTTCGACAAAGACATTTAATAAATTATTCGGAATTCAAAGGCCGGAATTATATTCTTGGTGACTCAACAAGGAACTGTTGACACGTCAGCACAAACTGGTTATAGAGGACGTCAACGCCTTCCATATTGGAACTTCATCGAGATTCGAAATTGGATTAGAACAGTTTAGTGATAGGACTTGCATTTTTTAATTCTAGGAATAATTTTTAGATTATAATCACAAACCATAAGTCCTATTTGATATTTTTACCTTGTTTTCGAGGGAAATAAATTATTTTGTTAAATTTGCAAAGCTTGTTGACTTCACTCTTTTCTTTTACTTTTGTACGAGCCTACATGAACTATATATATATACATATATATATATATATATATATATATATATATATATATATATACTATATATATATATACATACTATATATATATATATATATATATATATATATATGGATCAGATATACGAATACAGAAAAGATCATCGATTATTAATTCACGTAAGGAAAAAAGTAGATGTATTCACACATCGTAATTACACCTGAAGAGTACAACCATACAAACGTCAATATGAAAAATAGGGTGTAATGATGACCAGAATATATGAAATCTGCATATCAATAACAAGATTCTTATTAAAAAAAAACTAGATGAAGTTCCTACCAACCATCTCTTGTAACAAGCACCTAAATATCAGAAGTTATTGACTACTACCTCCGACATCAGTACTTTTATACACTCCATTATATATAGGGCGCCACAAAATCTCCAAAATCCATTTGCCGAGTAGGTAGTGTTAATGTCAACATCCCCTTTTACCGTTTGTATACGGATAAATCACATGATGAGGGTGTGAAAGTTTTTCGAAGGGTGTTTTAGAAGGCTGGATAACAATCCTTTGTTCCGGCATCAAACACGCACAAAAACATACACATATCTTGTCTAGCTTCTAAACTTTGTTTGTCCATTATTGACGACAAAAACAGCTTTGTTAATTGATTAATATTATCTTCGAGTCAATGTTACAGTTATGGACACATAATGGCAAACTCGTACGCCAGCACATTTAAAGGTGACTAAAACAATATTCGTTTAATCAAGCACCCCAAAAGTCTCTAACCTGCTGCAAATTCATTGATGACGCGGTGAGCCAATCGAAAGGAACAAACGAGCTATTTCAACAAATCTTGAGATTGGCTAACCACTTCCATCCTACTTACAAATTCACTTTCTAATTTTTAGCAAAATTGTATATTCTTGAATATTTGATACATACAAAAGACGAAAAATAAAGCTATGCATATTAAAACTGACACTCTTCTCAATGTGTCTTTCCTTAAGCTCAAAATAATAGGTTGACGTTCGTAGACAGGAAAATAGTATCTTAACAATGCATACCACTACTCCCAATGCGTGACCGTCGTTAGTTCATAAAAAGCAAGTGTAATCTCAACGTGGGACCATCTGTATGTTATAAGAAGCACGTGTTGCTTCATTGCACCACTAGTGGCACACATTATCTCAATGCTGGTCCATCGGTAGCTTATAAGCAGCAAATATTTCTACCCGAGAGCACGCAACATATTATTTCAATCACCAAATGAAGTCGCTGTATCTGGCATTAAATCTTTTTGTGTGGACATGTGCTATATTTCATCCTTATGAAACAACGCAATACATTGCGATAGTCCTTCCTGTTTACATTATCGTGTCTGCACACACAAGGAGACGCACAACAAAACGTTTTCAGCAACACAAGGGATTCGGCTGCGGCTATACATAAAGCAATGAACATTAACTAAAATAAACTTCTTAGGTATGACATGTAAAGGAAATAGCTGTCATCCGAAATGTCGATATCCAAGTCTGCGAGCGGGGTGCATGAATCAAGCGGGGGACAGGAGGGAGCCCCCGCAGTCCCGTTTTTGCACGCTTTGCTTGGCATTAAAGTCCCGGAAAGAAGGGGACGAGTCCACCGTTGTTGCCTTTACCATCTCCCCATTGCATCGTCCATGGTTGCCAACTAGCAAAAGTGGTAAAACGCACGTTACTCAACCGTGTTTTTCATTAATCTGGAGAAATGTGATTTATTTGGTATAATGCTTGAGGAGCTTAAGTATATACTATAAGCTGTTGTGCTAATAATGCTTGAGGAGCAAGTATAAAATATCAGCTGTAATGATAATAATGCTTGAGGAGTTTAAGTATTCATAAGCTGTAATGATAATAATGCTGCAAGAAGCACAAAGAAATAAGAAAACTGGGCAATAATCATTTTAATGAGGTCATTTGCGAACTACAAGCAAACTTAGACCCCGTTTAGCAAGACGGATTGACCTGACAAGTTTTTAATTACTTTGGCTCTCTGATGTTTGAACGAGTTATTTCGAAGATGACAAACAACACAAAGTGAATCTGATGACGAGCTTGACTCACTACTGATGCGGACACAGTACTAGGCTTTTGGGACCTAGAGGTCAAGCATACACTACAAGTTCCATTTGCCAGGTATAAGGCTGAAACTTTATTTGAACGAAAGACTGATATAAGACAGGATTATGACCCTGCTGATGTCCCGCTTCAAAGTTTAACATGTTAAGGCCCACCCCGGCACCAATGACCATACGACCTTTGTCCTTGCTCTCAAGCAGCATGTCGTTTCTATGAGGTAGGCTTACTGAGATTATGCTCACGTACAAAAAGGCAAGAAGAGGCCGTTGTTCTAGCCTATTAGGAAAGATGGATTGGTGCTTATAAAAGAGGACGTTAAGCGTTATCGCAAAGCCATGCAGGAGTCTGTTCCAAGCAAAGAAGAAACTATTACTGTGCTTTTTGCCCAAGTTACGCCACTGTGGCAGAGACCATGCATATATTATCTCCCTGTGGGTGAACATCACACAGCCGCAATGGAATAGAAAAACGTTTTGAGTACGATTCTCAGCCGGAACAAGCGGACCATTGAAAAGAGCCGCTAAAATGCACATTACAAGCAAAGGTTTATGGTTTCCCGGATGGTGACGATCCCTGATAGATGTGCTGGGCTGACGGTGAGGTTTTGCTGCCTAAGTGCCTAGTTGGCACATTATTACTATCGACAATCACGGAATCGTAGTGTGTAGGTCTGAGCCAGACACATGTCAAAAATCTACTTGTGCTCCTCCAGCATATGAAACATATTTTGGTCGTAAATAAGATTGTTGTGACTTCTGAGCATCTTTACGCAATAAAGTTGGTTCGAGTAGAGCCTGCACCTCCAAGATTAGTAACAAATGACTTCGCACAGGCGAAGCAAACGTTAGACTCGGCCAACGACATTGTAGAAGCTCTCTATCGTACTGCTTCTAGTAGGCAAACATATCGATACCATTATTAAATGCCTTCCAGCTGGTTTATACCGGAAGTGGGCTCCGCATCTGATTTAGGACTTTTCTAGATTGAAAATAAATATGCAGCCAGTAAAACCTGAGCACCATATCTTGTTACTTTTACCCCACCACATGCAATATATGGTCGCGACAGTCCGATATAGCCTATTTTGTGGAAGGCGCACAACCTCTATGACTTTGACTGCAGGCAGAATTTAATTATCTCATAAAACAATAAGTGTTTTGAAAAGAAGCGTTGTCACCCAAACACATGTTTGGGTTGAACAACAGTTCTCGTATTTGTTCTCGCTCTCTCTCTCTCTCTCTCTCTCTCTCTCTCTCTCTCTCTCTCTCTCTTCATCAGTGTAATTAAAGACAGCACCAGCGTCATATTTTACGTTACTATTAAACTGAAATGACTAACAATGTATTGATTAATCGGTGGCGCTACTTTAGGTGATATTCACTTGTCCTGATACCCGTGCAGGGCTTCGATATATTTTCTTCAGATCAGGATTCGTCTACGTTTTCGCTGCGCATGGAAACAACAGATTTTCTGGGAGTCAGACCTAGACCACTAGAACAAAATACTTCACAATTCTCGATGTGTATTACAGCATGGATGCGCTCAAAACATAATAAAGGCTGCCATTTCTGGCATGAATTTGACCTACAACACGGCTCTAAAAGCGTCATCATCAAGCTCAATTGCCCAAACTATCGGCTCTATCTAGAAATGCACGCCTCTCATGTGTTTTATACGAATTTCGAATAATGTCCGCTATGGAAAACTATATTGGTGCAGACTACGTGAATGCAGCATCCGGAATTCTTGAAGATGAAAAACAGTTGTCGGTTAATATACTGGCGTGGAATATCACCTTGAAATTAAAGAACCGCTCCAGTGTAGTGCCCGTCGTAACCACTAAATACACGTAAACAATAAGTCTACGTGGTCCTATCTTCTTTACTAGCAGCGCTGCTGGCGCCTTCGAGCCATTGGCACTGTTTAAAGTTGAAAGAGGTGCTCAAACATAAAGCCACGTGGCCGGGAGTAATAAAGGTTGTGTGCTTCACGGTCGACAGTAATATATTGGTCAGTGGGATTACCGCAATAAATAGTACCGGCTACTATTGATATAATTCAACGCAAAACAACTAACACGACACGTACACCGTTCATGATGCCGGAATTTACTTAATTACCTCCATGGGATTCGTGGCAGTGGAATGTAGGCAAAGTTTTCAGTTAGTGAAAAGAGGAATTTTACGGGAACATAATGAAAGCAGTAATCAGTTGTCGATGATATCGCAAACGAAAACCCCACAACTAGCTTTGCTTGTATGTTTGCTGTCGGAGACAGCATCCGGTGTGAGGGTCTCAATTTCAATGCACAAGCGTTTGGATTTTCACCTCTCTAATCGTCTTGGGATGTCGGAATTAGGCCAGACCTTGGTGCCGCTTGCGAATCCAGAGACAGGAGACGGAATAATTGTGCAGCTCTCACAAACGTGCTTACATCGACAAGAAATATAGACCACTGATGTGAGAGTATCTGCCTCAACTTGGGGTGGACACTTGCGATTTGGGTGGAACGAAGAATCAAAATAGATGGACATCAAGCACAAGTGCTACCCAGAGAATCCTAAGCCAAAATATTCATGTCCGGCTCAATAGCTGAAAAGCATTCGGATCACCAATTCTACTAATGAATGCAATCGTTTTAAAACATTCACCGTTGTTTGTGGTGATATGTATTCTTACAATTACCTTGACAGCTGTAGTATTCTTAAGTTATATATTCTCACCGTCGTATATGGTACTGTTTTCTTGCAATTACCTTGGCAGCTGTACCATCGTATATGGTACTGTGTATTCTTGTAATTACCTTGACAGCTGTAGTATTCCTAAGTTATATATTCTCACCGTCGTATATGGTACTGTGTATTCTTGCAATTACCTTGACAGATGTAGTATTATTGAGTTATATATTCTGACCTCATAAAGAGCTATAAAATGATTCATATTCTGGCATCTGAGTTTCATTAGCACTTTCGAAAGTGTAGTATTCTTGAGTTATTTTATATATTCTCCCCCATGCGACAGAGAAATTACTAACTTATTTTTTCTATCTCAGTCTAGTTATCTCAGACCTGTCGTCTCAGTCATGGTGTCCACGCACTAGGAACTACTTTTAAACAAGAAACCCTTGATGTCTTCTGATGACGGAGATGTTATAAAATACTAAAAAATCAACAAATAGAACAAAAACAAATTCACTCATAAAGCAATTTAAGGTATCTCCAACCTTGATAACACCATACAAAACATTTACACACACACACACACACACACACACACACACACACACAAGCCAAGCTATTTGATACTTCAGACACACAGGCAATACACATCACTGGCCATACAAAACCAAACTCTCCAAAGTGCTACTGCAAAGCCGGCAATAACCAGAAATGTGTTATGTCGAACTGGTTTCTTCTAACTTTGTCAAACACCTACAATCCGCCCCAGTTGAATCAAATATAATAATGCGATCGCAAATGTAAACTCCTGTATTTACCAACCAGAGTGGCTCATTCATATGTCCACATGCTAAAAAAAGATTTCCATGTAGCGTATCATTGCACTAGTGAGAGCAACACTTGCCATATTTCCAGAACAGAAAATATAAATTACCAAGACAGTGATAAATTAGAAATTTCCTGATGTCACTACACACTTCGTTAGAACTGTACCCTGTAGGCATATTGTACTGCATAGGATCGTACCGTTGTCTACCATAGAACGTTTTCCAAATTAGAGCTGGTGAAATTTCAAACTTAACCGTATAAAAGATATTAATTATTTAATGTCAATTTATATGACACCCATCGATTAAATGCGATAATACAGTAATAAATATCAGATGATTAGGTCGACAGGTCCCCAAATTATCCTCATTAATATATTCGCCTTAATGCGCAGTACATGTATTTGGATAAAGAAAAGTAAGTGGCTCGAAACGCTCCTTGCGCAATACTTCCAACACATAATAATTATACCTTTTTTCTTGACTCTTTTTTTTTCTTTTCCAACAGGGGCATAGGTTCTACTTAGATAATTATTCAGATTTTCGTAAAAGAGTACCAAACCTGATAACCTTTATATGGAGTGAGAAGCAATAATAGTACCTTATCAATACTGTGTTTTGAATCTGCTAACTAAATTGCAAACGTGCAGGTTTTTTTTAGATTAGTTTCAAACATTGTGTGAGAAAATTAATCTAGGTCATTGTTTGCACCAAGACAAGGAAATCTCAGGGGTGGGGTCAGATTATTTGTCTCCCCACTTGGCATAGCCTCGTGTGGAAGTGTTAGCTGCGAGTTCTTTATATCAAATATTGTTTTTCCAATGAAGTATCTGAAATGGATCAGTCTACCCTCACTACGGGGACAACAGGTTTAATGGATCAGTCTACCCTCGCTACCGGGACAACAGGTGTAATGGATCAGTCTACCCTCACTACGGAGACAACAGGTGTAATGGATCAGTCTACCCTCACTACGGGGACAACAGGTATAACCTACAATCTGAATTTAACAACGGTCATGGTGGAAGGATTGAGCACTATAACGTTCTTGAGTTCTGTTATTCCATCTATTGTGGAGGCCAGTAATAACAGCGGTCGTGGGCGATGCATTATCATAAACTATT